>ML795597.1:181050-244654 GCA_009831015.1 Picea engelmannii | reverse complement strand
ATTTATGCCTGGATCAAACCTACCCATATTATTATAGATTTCTACATTTCCAAGACAAAAACTCTTCAACAAAAATATATAGGTAAAATGTTGCTTATTTATTTCATTTCCTAAGTCTTTAATAGATTGAAATGAATTTTTAAGCTAATCTTACTAATGATGAATTGTTTAGTTCACTTCCAGTACCTGAGCTTGTAGATTGGCATATATACGCCTTTCCAAATGAAAAGTAGCCACATGGGTTTTGAGGGATGAGGTGTCAGTATGGTTATGTGTTCATCGATTTGTGCCCATATCTCTTCAGGCGAGCGTAGCTTAGGTCAACTGTGTGGTCAACGCCTCCTTGTGCACAAGTCAGTAACTAGATCCTCCACGATAGTAGAGATACTATTTGTATGCATTCTATGTCATACGAATAGTATACAAAATCAAAGGGTCGATCTGGTCGTTGTTTTTGGTTCCAATATTTCCTAAGTTTGTTAGGAGGTTCAATTCAATTGTTATGTCAATTAACTGAACCATTGTTCTTGATTTTCTAGTTCGCGGGAGAACATGGGATCATGTTTATCTCCTTGATGTATTTTTTGTTTATATCTATCTATATTGCAATGTATCGAGTTAGCTAGAGAACCGATATCATAAAAGACTGTGTTATTTGCTGATAATTATTGTTACACTGTGACCTGTACGAATTGATGATATTGTTGTAGATTGAACAATCTTTTCTAAATACAAAGTGAAATTTTGGATAGCAATGTCTTTGTGATTGAGTATCATAAGTAAATATCTCATTGACCAGTTGGGGGGCCCACCAATTTGGAACATGGTGCTCACTGTATTTTTACTTAGCTAGTTTAGTTAATGTGTAGATTGTAGCTAATCTTAATTGGATTGTTCCGTACTTTGTCATTTGTCAAAATTGTTTTACTAGTTATGAAATCTGTAGCATGCTTAGCATTAATGTAAACAACATGAAATGGTGATCTTTTGGCATTTGTATTTCTTAAAATTTTTTAATAACTTGTTTACAACTCTTACTTTCCATTGCTTCCTATACTTTGTTTGCATAATTGTATTCTGGTAATCAAAATCTTTTGGAACCCTGTATCACTCATTATTCATGGTACAAGAACACTTAACTCTTAAGTGAAAGATTGTACTTCGAGCCATTAATGAGATCAGAACCACAAGACCAACAACCGGTTTTAGTTTGATTTTAAGTATTTTGTCTTTATTAATTAGAGATGTTCATGGATGGATAGATAACAAGATCTGGTTTGAGTTAAGTTTGCACATACATGAATCATCTGGATGTAATGTACAGTGATACCATAAGATTTGTTGTACTTGATATCTGACCCATGAATGAAAGTGTGAGGGTGTGCAAGATTTTCCATCAGTTTCTGAGTGTTAGCATTCCTGCTTGATTTGAAGAGTTTACCTTTGCCTTTCCAGTTAGTGATTTCTAGTAGTTAGAACTTTGTTATGCCTTTGGGTTTCTTTTATATAATTGTAATTTTATGTTTGTTTGGTTAATACAAGTGGTTGAAATTTATTGGTTTATCGAGTCAATCATTTCCCTTGAGTACAATAATGCTTGGTCTCCTAAGTGAAATATCGTGATACACACCCATCAACGAGACTCAAACCAATAAACCGATAGCTGGTTCTAGATTCGATTTTTGTTCCTAGCATTTCTGACTTCTTCACACCAAAATATCAAGTGTTTTTTGATTGCATAGGATTACATTAAGGTCATAACTATGCATAGATCAAACGTCTTGACATAGTGTGCAATGCCATTATAATATTGCTACAAAAATGTGAATTCAGGTTAAGGTGTTTTGGATTTATACTTGGTCTCTTGAATTAGTTCTGAGTGGTTTGATTGCATTTTTTCTTTTTGGATTAATACCTTTAGTATATATACTTCACCACTTTTCCTTGCACACACTGTGTTTACAGCTCACAAGTTCACATCCCGGATTGATGAATAAATGTAACAAGGTTCATTAAATGACAAATAAATAGCTTGATAGAATCTATTCCAAAACTCCACAAGATAGGTATGTCCCATTGTTGATTCGCACACACAAACACACACATCCACACGACAAGTCCCATAAAGAAATATGCAAACATCGAGTAAGCAAGAATACTGAAGCCACTACCAATCAACCATTATCTTAGTAGGGGACACCTTATGGCTAACCATATTGAATTAAGGATCATGGTATGTTGGGAATTTTATGACGTTGCAATGCATTGCTCACAAACATTGTGGGAGGAGAGATTTTATAGTCATAAAAGTAATTCCAAGATGTCACAAGATAAGGATACTTCATTGTTGTTCCACACACACACACACACACACACACCCACCCACACACACACACACCCACACACACACACAGACAACATGTCGCATAGAAGGAAGGTGAAGTTGAGGAAGCAAGTATACTCATCCTACTCAAATTTAATTACTTGCTCAAATTTCAATGACAACATTATAAACTTATTTTTCATTAATTTAGGAGACAAGTTGCTACTACCAATTAGTCATTTGATTCAGGGAATTGTTAGTATGTTCAAATTCTTTAACATTTAAAAGAATATGATGAATAAATTTACATTTATGATCAATTATTATTTTTTAAATGATTTTTATGTGTTTAAGATAAATATACATAAATAAGTAGTCTAAACTTATAAAGAATTAGCTATTTTTTAGCTCGTTCAAAATAACCAGAGGGGAATTGGTATTTTTAACTTGAAATCTAGTAATAATCATTTTGTATTGATGGAATCACAAATATCAGATGTTAATATTGCATAATCTAGTTGCAGTAGGGGTATTCATGGGTGTTGATCCCATTTCTACATCAAAAACAACAATTTCATTCATCCAAAATTACAATTTTAGTAAAGATTGCTTTGTTAGGTTTCAATGATGGCCATTTCGAAAAGGTTAAAAACATAAAACAATTATTCTTATTCTCTATTTAAATATTCAATTAAATAAATTATGAAAACTATTAAAATTATAAGTAATTAATAATCAAATTTATTAATGTGTGTTTAAAGTTAAATTTAAAAATACCTCATAGGCAAGAGATTAAACAACAGCCCGAGGTAGTATTTGGTCTCATATATGGACTAAGGCTAGATGCTACTAGAAAACACATGACCCACTAAAGGTAGCCTCAACGATGACGACAATGGATAATAAATTTCTTTAAGAAATCATACACACTAAAATTGCCTTTTGGTCATGGAGTAAAACCTAAAATTGCTTATGATTGGCAAATAGTTAATCTTCCTTGAATGTAAGGAAATAAGTTAATGGCCCAAGACCTAGAGGAATCTAGTATGAGTGAAAGTCTAATTCCTTATGGACCAATGACTAGTTATTTCATGTGGTGTGGTTTTCCTTGGATAACGATGACAAGTCAACCCACATTCATGAATATAAACCATTGATAGTTGTCTTCATTACCCATTGACAACTAAATTATAATAGGTTTTGTCACCTTCAAAGAAATCCAAATTTCGAAATGTATTCAAATATAAAGAGATCGATAATAAAACGATTGATTAAACTAACATAGTTTTAAAACTATATATATATATATTGTAAAAAAAAATCAAAATACATTTTTTTATAAAGTTAAATAGATGATAAATCTGGTACATAATTCCTTGGAACTTGTGTGCTTTTTATTTGCATATTGCATGCCATACACATAGGCATGAATTTACTTTGCAAGTCCCATGTGTCATAACATCAACATGTTATGTGGATTTCCTTCATACATATCCATTGATATTATGTCACTGTCACATTGCTTTTGTACATGTAATGACTTTAGAATCTCGACATTATTAGTTGAAACACACACACACACACACACACACACACACACACACACACACACACCTATCTTATATAATAGATTACATTTATTCGTAGTCCATTTTACAAAATGGTGATTGAGTATACTAGTAATTGCTCCTGAAGGTGCAAAAAGTACGTTGTTATAAGATGAAAATGTTGAAATGTTTTATTTTTAAATTCAACTAGCTAAATAAAGAACAATGTCATCATATGCAAACATATATTGTTGCTTTCTTTTGATGTATGGAACGAAAATAAACTTATATGCAACGTAATAAAAACTTTGTTGTGATGCGATGTATCACATGAATGCAAAATTTGTTGTGATGCGCTATTTCACATGGATGTAAACTTTGTTACACTGCATTATATTGTATATAGATGCAAACTTTGTAGTGATGCATGGTATCGCATGGATGTAAACTTTTGCAATGCGTTGTATTGCATGCATGAAAACTTTGTAACACTGTGATGTATCACATATATGTAAAATTTGTAGCTATGCATTGTATCACATGGATGTAACCTTTGTTGTGTTGTGATGTATCACATAGATGTAAATTTTGTAGCAATGTGATGATGGAAGTTTCCCTTAGAAAAATATATAATTTTCACTTAGAAGTTTATGCTTGTCACAACCTTTAGAAGTTTCTATTTGTGCAATACATCCCACTTCTTCAAAGTTTTCTTCACCGTAACAAAACATTGAAAATGCTTTTGCTCATGAAATAACATATCACATTGGAAGGTGTTTTTGTCACGGTGTGTAGTATCACACCTAAATCTATTTTTATCACGACACATTGCATTGCATAAAAGTTTATGTTCGTGTGAGACATCATGCTTCTTCAAAGTTTCCTTCACCAGGGCAAAACTTTTATTGCATCGAAAAAAATACCTAGTGCACGTGGATATTCTTGATCGAATCTATGGTCATATAAGAGGATACCTAGTGCACATGGATGGTCCTAATAGAAACTATGGTCATCTAACAAATTGGACGACATACAACAAAATAAAATGTTGTGGACATACATCCAATTCTATAAGAGGATACCTAGTGCATGTGGATGGTTAAGAGTAGCCCAATGGTTGTTTAACAAGATAAATGGTCTTCTCACTGTCAATTATGCATCAAAGGTCACATCAGGACATCGATTGCATAAGGGAAACACCTTACAACATAATAAGGGAGACACATGGTTGACTATGGTTAACCATGGTGGACTATGTTTGACTATGGTTTCCCATGGTTGATGATGATTAACTATAGTTGACATTTAGTTAATCATGGTTGACCATGTTTGAATGTGGTTAATTGTAGTTGGCCATGTTTGACTATGGTTGACCATGGTTGATTTTGATTGAATATGGTTAATAATGCTTAACCATGGTTGATTATGGTTCACCATGTTTGACCATGGGTGATTGCATTTAACTATATTGGTTGATCATGTTTGAATATGGTTAATAATGTTTAACTACGATTGACTATGTATAACCATGTTTGACATTGGTCAACCTTGTTTGACTATGGTGGACAATGGTTGACCATGGAATATTGTAGTTTGGCCATGTTTGACAGTGGTTTTCCATGGTAAACCATGTTTAGTTATGGTTGATGCAACATGCCTCAAGGGTTAAGTTGGATTGTCAGGTACCCCAATGGTTCTGTCACATTGTAACGTCATCTTCATTTCCTTATGTCAAATTAATACATTCCTTATGTTCAATATGATTCACTTTTGTTGACCATGATTGGCCATGGTTTTCCATGGTTGACTATATTTAACCATAGTTGGGTAATGTGGCATTGCGATGTTCATTTTAGTTGACATATGTCAAAGTGTTATGTTTCTGAATGGTTAGGATTCATTTTGATATTAGTCTTAGTCGATTTATATCGAATTTCTACACTACTCAATGGCTTTGTCACCTTGCAACATTCATCGAGGGTTATGTCAAAATTGTGATGTTCCTTAATGGATATGTTACATTTTGATGTTCATGAAGACAAACTCATGTGGATTTGCAATGTTCTTGAAGGGTTATGTTGCATTGAATATTCACGAAATGATATGTTGGATTGTGATGTTCCTCAATGGTTATGTAGCATCGTGACATTCATATTGATTTACTTATGTTGAATTTTCACGTTCCTCAATGATTATGTTGCAATGCGATGTTCCTCGACGATTAAGTGATTAAGTTAGATTATGATGTTCCACAATGATTTTTTCATACTGTGACATTTGGCATGGTTGACCAAGGTTGACCATTTTCCACCACTATGGATGACCATGGTTGACCATTTTTTACTATTATTATCTTTGGGCGACGTAACATCTCCGTTTTTAATCCCCAATTTAGTGATATGTAATCTAAATACGATGTACGATCGTGGGCTCAAATATGGAATATGTAAACATTGCATATCGTAACAATAAAATAAAATGTATCACCAACTATAGACGAATATGGACAAAGTAATGGGGGAATAAGTTTCCACAAGAGAGGGTAAGGTCTATGAGAGGGGTCCAAGGGGGAAATATTCATGGGTATTAATCCCAACCCACTTTCCTAAAATTATTTTTGTGCATAGACCTTCTAATTTCCTTTTGAGTGTGTCAAGCCCCAATCATTAAACACGTGTAAGAGGATTGGTGTGAAAAGTCACATCCATATTTATGAGAGCACGTGGGATGAGTACAATCAACATTGGGGAATGTGAGAGTCAACTTACATGGGTAAAAGGGAAATTAGAATGGGTAGTCTAGATAGTTCTTACATGCAGTTTTTGGAGTAGCAAGGGAGTGGAGAGCATTATAGCTTGAAGGAAACCATAGTGGGCATGTGTGGTATCTATTTAGAGCTACAAATGCATGAAGAAGAAGGCTATTATGCCTCTAGAGTGATTTTTCCCTAGAGCAATAAGCTACTGCTGTGAGTTTTTCCTGTAGCAGTTGACATCCCTAGAGTCCCCAACAAGTGAGATTCCTAGCCAATCTGTATTGAAGCCCTGGAGGGAAGTGGTAAGGCCTAAGGGATTTTGTGTAGTGAAGGGGGATCCCATTCCTTGGTTTGTGTAGGTTGAGGGGAAGAGAACTGGTGGATTGAGATAGTTCTAGGGAAAAATTAGTTTGTTGTGGGTAAAATTGGACCGTGAGTGGACAAGAGAGACAACCTCTCTTGTGGAATTTGTAGCCCCAACTCAGGGGTGATTTGCTGCCGAGATTCGAAGCAACAAATCTATAGTTGGGAGGAACATCCATCCCCTATAGCCGGTTGCAGAATTGTTGTTAAAAGATAAGTTTTTTTTTTTTTTTTAATCTTTGTTCTCTATTTTTAGTAATGGGTTTTATTTTTTGTGTGTGTATACTATGATATTTAAGTGAATTGATATTTTTGTGTGCATATAAATGGAACTGCATTCATTTTCTTAAATATTTATGCTAGTTGCACACATTTTTTAATTTGTTGTATGCATTCAACTTAAATGGGTAATAGAAAAATGTTACAGGTTTAGTAGTGGGGGCCCTATAGGTGATGTTGACTTTGGTTTTACTATGGTTGAACATGGTTAACCATGATAGACCATGGTTGACATTAATTGACCATGGTTAATTGTGGGTGACTATGGTTAACCATGTCTTCATATTATTGACTTTGGTTGTCCATTGTTGATTTTGGTTGGCCATGGTTCATTATGGTTGACTTTGGCTTACTATGGTTGACCATTGTTGACTTAGGTTGTTTATGATTCACTTTGAAATTTTTCTAATTGCGAGTCAACACATGGAACAAAAGTTTCCACTTGTGTGACATATTGTAGTGGATGAAGTTTTCTTTCCTCGTGATATATCACACAAAGTTTTTCTTCGTACAACATATCACATCTCAAACTTTCCTTTGTCACTACATATTGCATTGCAACAAAGTTTCTTTCCATTTGACACATCACACTTTCTCAAACTTTCCTCCATTGCGACAAAGGGCCACAACATATCACATCACTCCAAACTTCCACTCATCACAACATATTCCACCACATCAAATTTACTTTTCGTGCGACACATCACACATCTAGAAACTTTATTTCCATTCAACATATCATATTGCGTCAAATTTTCTTTACGTGTGACAAATTTTACCTAAAATGCCTTGGCCATGATATATTGCATCACTCCAAACTTTTTTGTGTCCACATTGCACATTCTTAAACTTTCCTTCCATGCGACATATCGCATTGTGTCAAACCCTCTTTTCTTGAAACACAACACACCACACCAAAGTTTTGTTTCATGCGATACAAATGAAACGGGGTTCCAATAGCGCATCACACCATAGTTTTGTTCCATGCAATACATGAAGGTTTTCAAGGTTTAAGTCATATCACACCAAACTTTAAGAGAGGTGTGACACATGCCATATCACACTAACTTTTAGGAGAGGTGTCATGATATACGATCTATAATGAATACCCAATGGAATGCTACTACATTAGTACACATTTCCTAATGCGAATGTTGCCTTTTGAATTTTGAATATTTGGAGGGTGTGTTTAGTTAAATTTTGAATTCATCTTTTCTTCCAAGCTCTCAATAGTTTCAATGGTACACATTACCCAACGAATGTTGCCACATTAGTACACATTGCTTGCTGCAAATGCTGCATTTTGAAGTTTTATTCCCTTGCGATATATAACACAAAGTTTTTATTTGTGTGACATATCACATGTCCTCAAACTTTCCTTTATGTGACATCATAGTTTATTTTTGTGTGACACATCACACTTTCTCAAACTTTCCTCCATTGTGACAAAGGGTTGTAACATATCACAATGCTCTAAAATTTCATTCATCATGACATATCACATCTCGTCAAATTTTATTTCCATGTGACACATTGCACATTCCCAAACTTTTCTTTCATGAAACATATCACATCGCACCAATATTTCTTTCCATGCAACACAACGACCTAAAATGCCTTTGGATGCAACATATCACATCTCTCCAAACTTTCCTATATCCCACATCAAACATTCTCAAACTTTCCTTCCATGCATTACACCACATCTTCTCAAACTTTATTTCTGTGCGATACATCACATCTTCTCAAGTGTTCATCTTTGCAACACATCGCACTACACTAAAGTTTCATTTTGTGCAATACAAACGAAATGGGTTTCCAATGGAATGTCACACCAAAGTTTGGTTTCATGTGATGCACGAAGGTTTTCAAGGTTTAAGGTATATCACACCAAACTTTAAAAGAGGTGTGACACAAGATATATCACACTAAATTTTAGAAGAGGTGTGACACAAGGTGTATAATGATTACCCAATGGAATGCTACCATGTTAATACACATTTCCTAATGCGGATGTTGAATTATGAAAATTTGGAGGGCGCTCTTAGTTAAATTTTGAATTTGGATTTTCTTCCAAGTTGACAATAGTACCATTGGTACACATTGCATGATGTGAATGGATGCCACATATGGGGACTTTATGCCACCCAAGAAAAGGCATCATAGATCATGTTATCGTGATGGATACAAGTGGCAGCTGGCAACAATGAATATGATTGGAAACTGGTAGTGAGAGGTTGGGAACTAGAAGGGAGATGTTGGATGTCCAAAAGTGCATCGATGATTGTCTAACAGATCTAGACGACAACCTTTTTTTTATCCATTCTGATTATAGTTAAAAATAAACTCATGTTAATTGTTAAAACTTTATTATGTCAAATAATTTATAAAAAATTATCTATAAATTTATTTTTATTAAAATATTAAATATATAATGTTCATTATTTTGCATAGTGAATAAAAAATTAATATAATCCAAGAATTTAAATAATTTGGTGTTATATTATAAGTGGTCAAAGGTAAATTTGGTGGGTTAGTTATATTGGTTTAAAAGGACTATTTCAAGGCAGAGTTTATGGCATATCTTTGAACCACTCTTTATATAAATATTTGAACCACTCTTTAAATATTAGGGAAAAAGGAAAAATCCCATAAATTAAAAAAAAAAAAGGCTAAAAAACCTATATTAGAATCCCATACACTTGTATAATATAATATTTATTATCTATAAATCTAACTTTTATAATAAACCTAACATATTACATCGCGTCAAATTTTATTTCCATGCGGCACATTGGACATTCCCAAACTTTTCTTTTGTGCAACAAGTCACTTCACATTAATCTTTCTTTCCATGCAACACATCGACCTAAAATGCCTTTGGCCACGACATATCACATCTCTCCAAACTTTCCTATGTTCCACATCACACATTCTCAAACTTTCCTTCCCTGCAACATATCACTTTTTGTCAAACTTGCTTTCTTTGCTACACATCACATATTCTCAAGTGTTCATCTTGGCAACACATCACACTACACTAAAGTTTTGTTTTGTGCAATACACATGAAATGGGTTTCTAATAGAATGTCGCACCAAAGTTTGGTTTCATGTGATACAGGAAGGTTTTCAAGGTTTAAGGTATATCACACCAAACTTTAAAAGAGGTGTGACATGATGCAGGAGCATCTCCCACATCAAGCGAGCCAGCGCGGAGACAATCGGACAGCTAGACTAGCCAACACAAATTTTGAAAACACTTTGGAATTGTTGCGCAAATCTTAAATGAGCCATTAAGAAAAGGCACACTTGTATATTGTAATGGACCTTGAGAGGATTGCTCTTGTCCTTAGTAGATAGAGGACATTTAAAGTAGTTAATGCAGGTAGATAGAAATTAATTCTAGATTTGATAGCTTTAGAGCGCAAGAGGGAAACGAGATATAGACACCCTCATTGTGCATTGTATTATTATTGGGATTATGAAGCAGGTGAGCAAGAGCATGCAGAGAGTTGTGTAAGAACACCCATGTACAGACATTTGAATTAATAGAAGAAATCTTTGATTCAAATTCATGGTTTGTGTTGTTCTCTGTGTATTGATATTGATATGCTCATGGATGTTTACTTCCAGTTATACATTTGCTTTTATATGCTGTGTATATGATTTTATGTTTGAATTGAAGTCTGAAAGGAAAATGGAATGAGTTTCAATTGTTTCTCTATCTGAGTAAGAATTCCTGCAAGGAGTGCAGTTGAAGTGTCCGCAAGGAGTGCGTCGACAAGAATTCAGGGTTGCGTCTCTGAAGCTCAGATAGTTAAACTTTTGTCCTCATTCACTTGAAGGTGTAGTTGGGCACAGGAGCTGTGCAAGGAGTGCGCAGGCGGTACAAGTCTTAGGGTTGCGAACCTGAGTAGAGTATCGAAGGACTACTGCTGTAGGTGTGCGCAGAGTCAAGGGTTCAAACACTTAAATGTGTTTGACGGTTGCTGCATGGAGTGTGGGTAAGTGGTTTCTTTCTGAAGACTTAAATTCGTAGGAAAGCTCAGGAGGGATAGGCCTTCGAATTCGTGGAAGGATAGCGCAGGAAAGATGCGACTTAAAGTTCGTAAGAGGCATCGCAGGTTTGTGAGCAGGTGGACGAGTTCTGGAAGAACACTTCATAAATTTGCAGGCTTCTCAAAGGAAGGACGGATGGTTGGAATTATCCGAGGAGAATTTGCAAATCTCCGTGAGTCGTTAGATCTTGTGGAGGTGCAGGGAAGATATGACGACGTATTCCCAAAGGGTTCAAAGCTCAGGAGGGGCAAAGCTGTTGATCAGAACCACGAGGGTCATTGGATCCACACGTATATCGTGGATCGGGGTTTCGTGGGTTGAAACTCCAAATTCTTGAAACGGAAATCGCGATATCGCGACACGCGATATCCCGATGGCTACGTAAATAGTGTTGGGCCACAGGAGTTGGTGACGTGGATAGGTGGTACGTTTCATCGGGGTTTCGTAGCAATAAGTCTCGAACATTGGACATCAGGATTCGCGATCCCGCGAAGTCTGAAATCCCGACGAGGTGACGGGACCGTTGAAAAGTCAAAGCCGCGAGCTCATCGGAGTTTCGGCATATCGGGACTCGGGAGTCGGAGAACCAAGTTTCTCGACACCGCGAGTGCTGAGATCCCGACAGAGAAGGTTCCGACAGGTTAAAGGAAAAGGTCAGCATTGACTGTATCGACACTCGGGGGACTCGAGAGGGCAGTGCTCGACCATTGGACTTGCGAAGTCGCGAGTTTCGATTCCCCGATAAGTAAAGAGAGGGGGATCGCACGAAGAGATTTGTGGGTGAAGATTTCCTGATAGGGAAATAGAAGGACCGGTTAGTGTTCTTCGGGCTAAAAGGAAGAGAAGATCCTATGAGCGGGCATGCCTGTGGGTGCATGCTGCGTCAGTTTGGTATCAGAGCACAGAAAAATTATTTACTTTCTGTAGCAGAGAAGAGAAGAGAATTCACCATGCCGCCAAGAAGAGATAGGCAGTCACCCGATCTAGAGGATAGGGAAATGCCGTGACGAAGAGGCAGGAAAATGGCAGATCCAGCCATAGAGAGACAAATGCGTGAAATCCGAGCCAGACTCGAAGACACGGAGACAGTGCAAATATGCACAACCAGTGCAGGGGATCTGAGTGATTCTGAGAGTGAAGTCGAGGCTGAACATGAAGAAGAAGTTGTAGCTGAAGATGCATCAAATGAGTGTTTGATTAAAGCTATTGCCAGGATGGGTGTAAGAGCAAAGATGGACATTCCAGTTTACAAGAGAAACTTGGATGCAGAGGAGCTTCTAGATTGGATTAGAGCTCTGGATACATACTTTGACTATGAATATGTCGAAGAAGACAAGAAGGTCAAGCATGCTGTTACACGCTTGAAAGGACATGCAACATTGTGGTGGGATGAACTACAAGTAGACAGACGCTGCAAGGGTAAGCATAAGATTAAAAGCTGGGACAGGATGATCGCGAAGATGAAGGTGAAATTCATCCCGAGAGACTATCAAATTACTCTGTTCAGGAGGATGTAGAACCTGAGACAGAAGCTGATGACAGTGAAAGAATACACTGAGGAATTTTACAGACTAAACATCAGGGCAGGTCATCGGGAGAGCGATGATGAAAAAGTTGCCAGATATATGAACGACCTGAGATATGATATCCAGGATGAGATGAGCATGGTAACCATCCGAACGGTGGAAGATGCTTATCAGATGGCTCTGAAAGCGGAGGAGAAGCTGAGCCGAAAGCAGAGTCAGAGGGGCCGAGGCAGAAGTTAGCCCAGAGGCAAATCAGTTGCCCAGGATAGAACTCAGAAGCCCAAGGAGGAATGGAAGAAACCTTAGACTTGTAATGAAAGAGGTGGAACCTCACAGAAAGGGCCATATGCTGAGAAGCGAGGACAACATAATGAGAAGAGAGGAGATTATGCTGATAACAACACTTTTCCTCGTACTAGAGGTAGAGGAAGAGGAAGAGGTGGAGTAATCACATGTTTCACATGTGGAAAGAATGGGCACAAGTCTTACAAGTGTCCAGAGAAAAAGAAGGACATTGGAGAAGCTCACATCACCGAAGCGCAGAGGCGGGATGTTGAGGCAGAATACACAGAAGGCGGAAGATCGTTGATGATGCGAAAAGTCCTTTTGACACCTGAGAAGGAGGTGCAAAGTTCAGTCCAAAGGACTAGACTTTTCAGCACTGCTTGCAAGACCAAGGACAAGGTGTGCAAGGTCATTGTTGATAGCGGTAGCACGAACAATATCGTATCTACAGAGATGGTAGAGAAGCTGGAGCTGCAGACGACTGATCATCCAAGCCCATATAGAGTTTCGTGGCTACAGAAAGGACACCAGGTAACTGTTACTAAACAATGCTTAGTTGAATTCAAGATAGGTGGATATAATGATAAGATTTTATGTGATGTTATTCCCATGGATGTTTGTCATATATTGCTGGGTAGACCATGGCAATATGACAGGAATGTGATTCATGATGGGAGAATGAACACATACACCGTGGAGAAGAATGGGAGGACACACATGTTGCTTCCAATTAAAGACAAGGAGGTGAAACCGACAGTAATCAACACAATACTTCTCATGAGTGGGAAGGAACTTCTTACAGAAGTTAAGAAGAAGGAGGATCCACAGTTCATTGTTGTCAGGAAACCGAAGATTGTTCTGACTAGCACAAGAGTGGATGATTTACCAGATGAAATTCAGGACCTGCTGGAAGAGTTCGCTGACATAATAGTGGACGAATTACCTTGTTCGTTGCCACCGATAAGGAGTGTGAGTCATCATATTGATCTCATACCAGGAGCCAGTTTGCCAAACAAAGCCCCGTACAGATTGACGTTGCAAGAGAATGAAGAATTTAAAAGGCAAGTCCAAGATTTGTTGGACAAAGGTTTGGTCAGGGAAAGCTTGAGTCCATGTGCTGTTCCAACAGTACTCAGTCCAAAGAAAGATGGAGGCTAGAGGATGTGTACTGACTCGAGGGCGATAAATAAGATAACCATAGGGTACAGATTTCCATTGCCGAGGATGGATGATTTGATGGATTGCTTGAGTGGAGAAAAATACTTTTCAAAGATTGATTTGAAAAGCAGATATCACCAGATTCGCATGAGAGAGGGTGATGAATGGAAGACAACGTTCAAAACAAACAAGGGTTTGTATGAATGGCTTGTTATGCCGTTTGGATTAACAAATGCGCCAAGCACCTTCATGAGGTTGATGAACGAAGTCCTGAGGGAGTTCATCGGTAAATTTGTCATTGTGTATTTGGATGACATACTGGTTTATAGTAAGACAACAACGGAGCATCTGAAGCATTTGGCTACAGTGATGCAGAGACTACAACAGGAGAAGTTGTTGATAAATATGAAGAAGTCCTCATTCATGAAGACAGAGCTCATCTACTTGGGTTTTGTTTTTTCTGAGAATGAGTTGAGAATGGATCCAGATAAGGTGGAAGTGATCAAGAATTGGCCATCACCGAAGAACATATTTGAGGTGAGAAGTTTCCATGGATTGGCTAGTTTCTACCGAAAGTTCATTAGAAATTTCAGTGGAATTAGCGCAGTGATGATGGATACAGTGAAGAAGCGGCATAAATCTTTTCACTGGACAGAAGAGGCTAAGAAGAGCTTCAAATTGTTGAAGAGGAAGATTACAGAACAACCAGTTTTGGTGTTGCTGGATTTCCAAAAGACCTTTCAGGTGAAATGTGATGCAAGCGGATTTGCAATTGGGGCGGTCTTGAGTCAAGAAGACAGGCCGATCGCATATTTCAGTGAGAAGCTGAATGAAGTGAAATTGAAGTACTCTACTTATGATAAGGAATTCTATGCTATCATTCAGGCATTGAAAAAGTGGAGGCATTACTTGATTCCGAAAGAGTTTGTATTGTACAATGATAATCATGCACTGCAATTTGTGACTCAACAGGAGAAGTTGAATCAGAAACATGCCAAATGGGTTGAGTATATGCAGAATTTCACTTTTGTGATTAAGCATATTTCTGGTATTGCTAACAAAGTTGCTGATGCTTTGAGCAGGAAGTGTTTGCTGTTGCAGGAGTTCCGAGTCAAAACATTGGGTTTTGAGGATCTCAGGGACATGTACGCAGAAGATCAAGATTTCAGAGAGGCGTATGAAGTAGTTGAGAATCCAGTTCTCAGAGATAGAATCCCGTGGATAGAGTACATGATCCAGGAAGGATTGCTGTTCAAAGGCAATCAACTGTGTATTCCAAAATGCTCCATGAGGGAGAACTTGTTAAAGGAGAAACACAGTGGAGGATTAGCAGGGCACTTTGGCCATGACAAAACATTCGCGAAGCTGAGCGAATCATACTTTTGGCCAGGGATGCGATCATAGGTCAAGAGATTTGTGGACAAATCTAGAATTTGCCAACATTCGAAGGGAAGAAAGCAAAATGCAGGTTTTTATCAGCCATTACCCATACCAGAGAGGCCATGGGAGGCGATTAGCATGGATTTTGTATTAGGGTTGCCAATAACACAAAGAGGTGTTGATTCAATCTTTGTGGTAGTAGATAGATTTTCCAAAATGGCACACTTCATTCCATGTCAGAAGACCAGTGACGCGACTCACATCGCAAATCTAATTTTCAAAGAGGTCATTCGACTTCATGGGTTGCCGAAAAGTATAGTTTCGGATCGAGATGCGAAATTCATAGGGAATTTTTGGAGGACCTTATGGAAAAAGCTGAGAACTAACCTGTTATTTAGTTCAGTGTATCATCCTCAGACGGATGGGCAGATAGAAGTGGTTAACATAAGTCTGGGAGACTTGCTGAGAAGCTTGGTGACAGAGCACCATAGCCAGTGGGATAGCATATTACCACAGGCAGAGTTCGCGTATAACGACTCAGTGAATCGGAGCACAGGCCAAAGTCCATTTCAGGTTGTCTATGGCATGCAGCCAAGAGGGGTTTCCGAATTGAGAGATTCTGAACAGACTGCGACTAGGAGCGCTAGTGCGGAAGATTTTGCAGAGGCGATGAAAGAACTTCACAGTCAGGTGAAGCAACGACTGCTGGAATCAAGCCAAGAGTATAAGCGCAGAGCCGATCAACATAGAAGACAACTTCAGTTTGAGGTTGATGATCTGGTTCTGGCACATCTAAGGAAAGAAAGGTTTCCGAGGGGAACGTATAATAAGTTGAAAATGAAGAAAATCGGACCATGCAAGGTCTTGAGAAAATTTGGGGACAATGCTTATGAGATTGAATTACCCGATGGGATCGGAGTATCTCCGATATTCAATATCTCAGATTTGTACCCATATAGAGCTGGAGATGAACAACTAGTGATTCAGTGGGTGAACCAGATGCCAGTTGCAGAGAAGCCACAAATGGAGTGCATACTGGACAAGAGGATTGGTAAGAAGACCAGGAGGAAAGAATACTTTGAGTATCTGGTCAAGTGGAAGAACCATCCAGTTGAAGATGCCAGCTGGGAGACTGAAGCAGAGATCTAGAAGCATGGACAGACTGTGCAGAATCTCATGGATAGGAGCCCATGAAAGTTTTTAAGCGAGGGAGTATGATGCAGGAGCATCTCCCACATCAAGCGAGCCAACACGGAGACAATCGAACAGCTGGACCAACCAGCACAAATTTTGAAAACACTTTGGAATTGTTGCGCAAATCTTAAATGAGCCATTAAGAAAAGGCGCACTTGTATATTGTAATGGACCTTGAGCGGATTGCTCTCGTCCTTAGTAGATAGACGACATTTCAAGTAGTTAATGCAGGTAGATAGAAATTAATTCTAGATTTGATAGCTTTAGAGCGCAAGAGGGAAACATGATATAGACACCCTCATTGTGCATTGTATTATTATTGGGATTATGAAGCAGGTGAGCAAGAGCATGCAGAGAGTTGTGTAAGAACACCCATGTATAGACATTTGAATTAATAGAAGAAATCTTTGATTCAAATTCATGGTTTGTGTTGTTCTCTGTGTATTGATATTGATATGCTCATGGATGTTTGCTTCCAGTTATACATTTGCTTTTATATGCTGTGTATATGATTTCATGTTTGAATTGAAGTCTGAAAGGCAAATGGAATGAGTTTCAATTGTTTCTCTATTTGAGTAAGAATTCCTGCAAGGAGTGCAGTTGAAGTGTCCGCAAGGAGTGCATCGACAAGAATTCAGGGTTGCGTCTCTGAAGCTCAGATAGTTAAACTTTTGTCCTCATTCACTTGAAGGTGTAGTTGGGCACAGGAGCCGTGCAAGGAGTGCGCAGGCGGTAGAAGTCTCAGGGTTGCGAACCTGAGTAGAGTATCGAAGGACTGTTGCTGCAGGTGTGCGAAGAGTCAAGGGTTCAAGCACTTAGACGTGTTTGACGGTTGCCGCAAGGAGTGCGGGCAAGTGGTTTCTTTCTGAAGACTTAAAGTCTTAGGAAAGCTCAGGAGGGATAGGCCTTTGAATTCGTGGAAGGATAGCGCAGGAAAGCTGCGACTTAAAGTTCGTAAGAGGCGTTGCAGGTTTGCGAGTAGGTGGACGAGTTTTGGAAGAACACTTCGTAAATTCGCAGGCTTCTCAAAGGAAGGACGAACGGTTGGAATTCTCCGAGGAGAATTCGCGAATCTCCGTGAGTCGTTAGATCTTGTGGAGGTGTAGGGAAGATACGACGACGTATTCCCAAAGGGTTCAAAGCTCAGGAGGGGCAAAGCTGTTGATCAGAACCACGAGGGTCGTTGGATCCACATGTATATCGTGGATCGAGGTTTCGTGGGTTGAAACTCCAAATTCTTGCAACGAAAATCGTGATATCGCGACACGCGATATCCCGATGGCTATGTAAATAGTGTGGGGCCATAGGAGTTGGTGACGTGGACAGGTGGTACGTTTCATCAGGGTTTCGCAGCGAAAAGTCCTGAACATTGGACATCAGGATTCACGATCCCGCGAAGTCCGAAATCCCGACGAGGTGACGAGACCGTTGAAAAGTCAAAGCCGCGAGCTCATCGGAGTTTCGGCATATCGGGACTCGGGAGTTGGAGAACCGAGTTGCTCGACAATGCGAGTGCCGAGATCCCGACAGAGAAGGTTCCGACAGGTTAAAGGAAAAGTTCAGCATTGACTGTATCGACACTCGGGGGACTCGAGAGGGCAGCGCTCGACCATTGGACTCACGAAGTCATAAGTTACGATTCCCCGATAAGTAAAGAGAGGGGGATCACACGAAGAGATCTGTGGGTGCAGATTTCCCGATAGGGAAATAGAAGGACCGGTTAGTGTTGTTCGGACCGAAAGGAAGAGAAGATCCTGTGAGTGGGCGTGCCTGGGGGTG
Organism: Picea engelmannii; assembly: GCA_009831015.1. NCBI lineage: Eukaryota > Viridiplantae > Streptophyta > Pinopsida > Pinales > Pinaceae > Picea > Picea engelmannii. Next base: position 226,006 of record ML795597.1, on the reverse strand, counting down.
CGTGCTGCGTCATGACACAAGGCACATCAGAGTAAATTTTAGAAGAGGTGTGACAGAAGGTGTATAATGAATACACAATGGAATGCTTCTATGTTAGTACACATTGCCCAATGTGACTGTTTCCTTTTGAATTTTGAAAATTTGGAGGGCGCTCTTAGTTAAATTTTGAATTCGACTTTTCTTCCAAGTTAGCAATAGTACCGTTGGTACACATTGCCTAATGCGAATGAAATCCATATATGGGGACTTTATGCCACCCAAGAAAAGGCATCACAAATCATGTTGTGGTGATGGATAAAAGTGGCAGTTGTCAACGATGAATACCACTAACAGTGGATATGATTGGCAACTGAAAACGAGAGGTTGGCAACTAGGAGGGAAACGTTGGACATCCAAAAGTGCACTGATGGTTGTCTAACAGATATGGACGACAACCTTTTTTTTATCAATTATAATTATAGTTAAAAATAAACTTAATTGTTAAATCTCTAATATGACAAATAATTTATAAAAAATCATGTATAAATTTATTTTTTATTAAAGTGTTAAATATATAATGTTTCAAAGTATAATGTTCATTAGTGAATAAAAATTTAATTTAATCTAAGAATTTAAATAATTTGGTGTTATATTATAAGTAGTAAAAGGTAAAGTTGACAGGTTAAATCAATTGGTTTAAAAGGAATATTTCAAGGCAGAGTTTATGGCATATCCTTGAACCACCTTTTTTTTCAAGGCAGAGTTTATGGCATATCTTTGAACCACCCTTTATATAAATACTAGGGAAAAAGAAAAAAACGCGTAGAATTAAAAAAAAAAGCTAAAAAAACCTATATAAATTGTTTAACAAACACAAACACCTGTATAATATATGATATTTATTATCTATAAATCTAATCTTTATAATAAACTTATATTATATATTATAATTGATTTTGTTTTATTATATAATTTTATTTTTAAATTATATATATTTTTTAACATCACATGTAATATATATATTTCAAGTATTTATATTTTTTTATAATAATAATAATAATTTAATTTTAAGATTACAGTCAAGACAAACACCAAATTGATATATGAAATTCCTTATTTATGATTTTTCCAATTTCATAGTTTTTAATACCATCACTCATGTCCTTTAAATTATGAACTTGAAATCATGCAACAAAGAAAGATGATATCTACAAAGTAGCCCACCAAGCACACATTTGCATTGTTTTTTTCAATTTTCTAACAAAAACATAATACATAATAAAATATTTTGAAGTTTCTAACTAAAACATTCTAAATAAAGCATGTTTTGCTCACACAAAATGTTTTGTCTATCTGTAATGGGCAACATTTATCCAAATCGTCATAGAAACACATGTTACAAATAATCAAACAAATCTATATTTATATTGTTTGATATTGGATAATTAATGACCAAACCTGTTGATTAACTTTAATAATATGTACAAAAGCTATAAAGACCCATTTTTCCTTCTCATCTAAAATTGAAATGAAAATTCATATACATTGATTTTTACAATATTGAAAATAAGTGGTTGGATAGGTTGGACTATCCATGTTAAAACATATTATTCCTTCTTAGTGAAGGAGACTTTCAAAATTCAATTCCTCAAACAATACATGCTTTTCTCACGGTCCATTAGAATTTAGATGCTATTTGGATTGAAAAACTAATGATAGCGGGTAAGCTCCTGAGCCTTAGTTTGATATTTTATTTAAGGATCAATATCCATGTTCTAAGTTTGGAGTCCCACCCTTTCATATATATGGAGTTAAAAATGTTATAAATTAACTAGTTTCTATGAACCAAGGAGTTATGAAAAATTCCAACAAGAAGATATATAATATTTATGAAAACACTTCAATACATTAAACACATTTTTTTTCTTTCTACTCCTCACTAAAGGGATATCTTATCGTCCTCTCAGGTTTTACATTTTTGGTGGATAAAATGGGCCAACAACTATTCATCTAGGGCTCCAAATCCATGCATTCAAAGAGAAGAGTCTTCAGTCAATGATGATAAAACAAATATAGGTCCTTGTTTGGAAAATGGTAGAATGTTAGTCATCATACCGAAAAATGTAGTAGTAGCTATCTATCACTATTTGATCCAAACACACAAGTGACTTGGCATCTTAGTTCTTCTAGGGTGTTTTCATTGGCCCCTGACACAATTGCTACAATAGATTTTATCATATGCTTGCATGGATCCAACATTAGATGAATATGACTATGTTGCTTAAAACCAACCGATTCATGTGTAACTTAACAATGATTCTCTGTATATATTTGAACATTTGAAAATGGAATCCTAGTAAATAGTATCAAAAGTGGTATTGTTTATTTCCATTTTGAAGGTTCAACAAAGAAAATAATATAGGCTAGTAGCGAGAGGATTAATTTGCGGACGAAAGAAAGAGTTGGATATATATTATTGAGTGTGCCTTAAACTAGGTAAACCTTTTGTATTGAAACAACATAGTTACTTTGCGATAGAAACATTGGTCACTTGGTTAGACAAATGAGGCCAACCAAGCTTAATATGCAATGATTGAGCATTTCGTTGGGCTATACCACACATATCTATTCTCCCTATTGGCAAAGTCAATGACTTTAGGAATTTTGCAAAAAAATTATGGAAAAATTGTTGCTCCCTCAACCTCGCTACTAAAAAGTAATTCCTTTGTTTGGAATGAGGCCACTAAATATACCTTCTCATCTTTAAAGGATTCCATGTGCACAACTCCAATATTAGTTGTGCCATATTTTACTTATAATTTCTTCTTGGAATGTGATGCCCCAAGTAGAGGTCTTGGAGTGATATTGGCACAAAAAGAGTGCCCTTTGGCATTCACCAGTAAGCAGTTATGTGATCGCAATTTGGGTAAATCCATCTATGATAAAGAGATGATGACCATCTTGCATGCAGTAGAAACCTAGTGCCCATACCTCATCGAGAAACATTTCTAGATCAATATTGACCATGCTAGTCTGAGGTACTTTCTTAAACAAAGGTTATCCTCACTAGAGAAACATAAGTGGGCCACCAAGCTACAAGGGCATGGCTATGAGATTGTCTATAAGAAAGGTAAAGAAAATGTGGTAGTCGATGCCTTATCCCAAAAATTTGAGGAGGATGGATCCCTCTTCAACTTATCTTTACATGTTCCAGGTTAGCTTGAGGAATCCCATCAATAATGTGGAAAATGACACTATCATTCAACTCACCCACATGATTAAGGAAGATCCCAACACTCCTAAGGGGCATACATGGAAACTAGATACACTGTGATATAACAAATGCATTGTTCTAGTAAATTATTCTTTCTTGAAACAAAGAATCGTAGAGGAATTTCATTGATCACATATAGTCGGTCACTCTAGATTTCATAAACATATGAATGAAATAAGCAGTCATTCTTTTGGGAGGGCATGAAAATGAAAATCCAAGATTTTGTGGAAATTTGTGACACTTGCCAAAGAAACAAAGGGGAGGAAATAAATATATCAAGGGAATTTCCACCACTATCTATTCCAACACACATATGGGCCAACATATATATGAATTTTATAGTGGGACTTTCAAGGGTGGGTAATAAATCCATGATCATGGTGGTAATCGATCATCTCTCCAAATATGCTCCATTTTCTGCCCTACCACATACATTTACCCCCTCCTTGGTTTCCTAAGTCTTCCTTGATCATATTTTTAAATTACATGGCATGCCCACTTCCATTGTATCGGATCACGACCCTACCTTCACTAGCAAAATTTGGCAGGAGTTGTTTAAACTACACTAAGATAAAAATGAGCACTCCATATCTCCTCCAAATAGATGGTTAAGCTGAAGTGGTCAACACATGTTTAGAAACATATTTGAGATGATTTGCCTTAGAAAAACCACACCAATGGGCACAATGCCTTCCCCTTGTACAATGGTGGTATAATACCTCTTACCATGAAGCTACCAAAATGACCCCATATGAAGTAGTTTATGGCCAAAAACCATTATTAGTCACTTGACATTTACCAAGTGCTTCCAAGGTTTAGGTAGAGGATCACACACTCCACACTAGAGGATTCATTTTTCACATACTAAAAGGACAATTTGGTTATGTATCAAAATATAATGAACCAACAAGCAGACCAACATCACTTTGAATCGTCTTGTGTGGTAGGGGATTAGGTGTTTATTCACCTTCAACCTTATAAACATACATCACTCAAAGTCAAAACACCTCAGAAATTAACACCCAAGTTCTATGGATCCTATGAGATCATCTAGTGCATTGGACAAGTGGTCTACAAACTAGCTCTTCCAATCCACTCCAATATTCATGTAATATTTCATATGTATTGTATGAATAATGGCATGGGATCAAAGTGCAAGGTGAAAACCATCTTACCTGAATTAAATGAAGAAGGCTCCATTTATCTTTAGTCAGAAGTAGTATCAGATATCAAAGAGTATCAATTACACCATCACATGATCAATGAAGTATTGATCTAGTGGAAAGACATGCCACTTGAAGATACCACATGGGAACCAACCATTATCCTGCAACAATTTCCTCATCTTCAACCTTGAGGATATAACTTCTTTTGAAATGGGGAGGGATTAGGGTCCTACCTTAACCTCCCTACTCTAGGATACCTAAAAGTTAGTTAATTGTTGTATGTGGCCATCCTCTTTGAATAAGGCCCATTAGATAATAATAGATAGTTATTTAATGTAAAAGGGCCCACTTTATAACCCCCACTAGGTAGTTGGTATCCATTAGTGAAGTGACCACAAGTAGTTAGGGTTTTTTCTATGGAAAAACTATTTAAAGAGATAAGAGACTATGGACTATTTGTCTTGTGTTGTGTATCTATAGCTCTGCTTAGTGAAAGGTTTCCCTACCTTAAGAGGTAAGTGAACATTGCATTCTTCTTCACATTATCTATATACAAGGATATCTTTACGAATTTCATCTTATTGTATCTAGTTTCTAGTTAATCTATAATTATGTTCTCTGTATACCTAGTTGTGTTTCAATTTTCAAGGGTTAAGGAACACTTCATTTTAAGTTTGTTAATTTATATATTGGGGAAATAACTTATAGATATTGTTTTTGGATTTTCAGTCTTTGAAGATGAGCTCTAATCCTAGATGTACAAAGGCTTGATGTTCACTAGGAAAAAACAAGAGTAAAATTAAATTTTGAGATGCACATGGCATTGGCAAGGGTTGCCAAGGTTAATGAAATCCTCCATTGTCCATTTTGGTCTTTGGGCATGAAATCCAATTTTTTGTTTGTTTATGTATTACATGCCAATATGTAATATATACATGTAAATATGCCACAATACATGTGCACACTCTTATTGTGAGTAGAAAGAGCACGTGGATTGCCAAGGAGGATATTTAGGTGGTCTGCAGAGTGATCAAAGTCATCAAAATGGGTATATGGTGTCCAATAAGGAATTTCAAACATGGAGGTGTCAAAAGATGTTATAACCGATGCTCCCTAATGTTTGTGGTCAGAAGGGGAGTTGATGGTTGAAATACATTACAAAACCATGGAGGAAGTTGGTGAATGGGACCAAGTGGAGTTCATCAAAATTCAGATCAACAAAGTACCTGCAACAAAAACCAATGTGTCAAGTGACTCTCTTATTGAAACAAGCATACCCATACTTTGGTGTGTAAAATCATGGCCTCCAAATCAAGTACATTGCAGATCCATGAGGCATATAGAATGCAAAAACCATGGCCATGAAAAAGATACATGGTGGATCCATGTCAAAACAGATCATAGCCACAACAAAACACAATGTGGATCTATGTCTCAGTGTACATCGGGAGAATAACTGGAACTATGAGATGAAAAAACCGATTCTCCAAAAGCACTAGTGCCACGAGGGTGAGTGGTATTTCCTTGCACAAATTAGGAAACAACATAAAGAGAAGATGCTACTACAACCCACAGTCTTCAATCCAAACCCGTTGAAGGTATGAATATTCACCATGTGAATAAATGAGATGACATTGAACATTGGAGAAACCATTTGATTACTGGTCATTGATGTATATTGTTAACAAACACGAGACAACCCATTGATAATGATAATGGACATCAAGGTACCTAGAACATTCTATCAAGAGAGAATATATGAGTTGTCATTGAACACTTGTAGAATCTATCAATCAAGAGGCATTGGTGTATTCCCACTATTGATAGTGAAGGAACTTGCCACTGATGCCTGCAATCCCCAAGGTACTATAAAATATCTAGATCCCAATCCTAGAGAAAATGAGTCAGTGTCGATGGGAAGTGATCCACTAGAAGTAGGGCATTAAGGAATCCCCCATCATCCAACATGAGCAAACATAAGAAACATGACTTGAAGGTCTTGGACAAAGGATAGATGAACACACCACACAATACATCTCTCACATGCACCAAATGGAAATCACGAAAGAGACCCTATGAGAAACAATCGATAATGAAATTTGTTGATAGAGGCGAGGAATTCCATCAATGATGAAAATGAAACAAAGGTACAACAAAAATCCCAATATGTGAATAAAGGTCTTTGCATTCAAACACATGGGAAACCACACAGTCAATGAAAATTGATTAAATGTAATCTACTAAGCACAAGGTAACCTACCAATGATGAAAATAGGATCAGGGTGCTACTAACTCTAGGTCAATCTCTTAAAGAAATGTGTCATAGTTGATAAGAGACGACTTGCTAGTGAGAAGTGAATGAGGGCTTTCTATGCTCGCATGAGTAAATAATACTGAAAATGATGTTACTAAGAACAACTTGACAACTAGTAAGGCCGACATGGATGGTCGAGAATTTTGAGGAATGGTCGACACAGGATAAAGACAACCCTTGAACATAAGCACAACACAATAGTGACTTGGACAACATTTAAAGCAAGAAGGAATGATGATATAAGGTTGTGACACAAGAGGCATTGCCAAACTCTCCATAGTGACTAGAAGAATAACCAATTGGAGGAGTGAAAACTCATAGATCAAGGTTTGGCTCACAAGGAAATACTAAAACCAAACTTGTCGAGAAAAAATATTCAAAACTTGGTACTCTGTTCAAGGGTGATATAACTGAGATTGTTGCAATAGAATGTAAAGATCTTAATTCTTTAGTCCGCCACTCTTTTTTTCAAAATATTTGATTTTTGTGTCTTTTTCATGTTATTAAAGCCTAAAAAGGAATACAATAATGCCATAATACAACACAGGAAACTAGTGTCACAGGATAGGCAAACTAGTTCCAAGCGCATGGAAATACCTATACAAGAAGAAAGAAGGATGTGCAGGATATGGACACTCATCAACATGTTTCCTCCAAGTATAAGAGTTATGATATGTATAATCAATAGATGCAAAGGTGAATGGTTGAAGAGAATGCATAAGAAACAGAGAATGAATGACAAACTGTAGCAATCATTAGTCTCAAATGCACAAGCAACGATATGCAATGCAACAATACAAATCAAAAAAAAAAAATGTGGGAGCCTTATGGGGGATGGATAGAAAAAGACTGAGAAGAATTCATGGAGATTAAAAACAAATTCATAGCAGAGCTAAGAGGGCTCCCAAGACTACGGAAAAATTCAACATGGGTGCCAAAATGGCAAGCAAGGCACTAACTAGGGAATCCATGATCGATAGCCTCTACCACACAAGTAACAACACTTATAAACAAGAAAGAAGTCTAGGTGTCGCAACTTGGTGGGGTCAAGCCTAAGGAAAAAATAAAACAAGATATGGGTAATGCAAAATGCAAGGTGGAAAACCTAACCTATATGCATGTTTTGAGTTTGTTACTTATCAATGTGGATCAATTTGGACCAATGTGACGTAAAAATGCCACTAAATAACCTTTAGAACTTTTTTGCATCTGAAAAAATGCAAAGACATTATGAAACAACAACCTTAGGTATTAATCTTGACAAAATTGATTCATAAAAATGATAAAGAGGAATTCCAAACTATATCAAGTGGGTAAAAAATCTAACTTATAAAAAATGAGCTTTTTGCCACGTTATTTTGACTTTTCACCAAACCTTTGTTTTTAGCTCCAAAATACCTCAAACTTGCAAATATTATGGGACATTCCACTATTCATTTTCAATTTCATTGGGTCCAAGTAACTCACATGTCCCTCATGTTCATTTTGATAATTTTCTTTTCAATTTTTCCTAAAAAATGACCTTTGAGGACCCCCCTGAGTGAAGGGAAGGTGCACTCGCACATTTCCTTTACATGAGGTGTGTGTACGTATCCATACATACACTTTTAAGGAAGAATACGTGCATGTAAACACACTCGTCCTTAAGGGAAAGTGTGTACAAACCTCATAAAAGTGAAAAAACTTATTCTAACTAGGAAATTTGGTCCTAAAATTTGCAAATGGAAATTATTTGGAGGGAACAAGTGCATGAGGATGTTGATAACCTTTCTTTAGATGTTCCAAAATAAACAGATTCCCTCTAGAATTACGACTTGCTAAAATTTTTCCAAATTCCCAACATGCGTGCACATAAACAATTGCTTCAAACCCTCGTAGGGTACTAGGAATCTTAGGAGGATGCTTTTATCTTGGATAATGAGCCCCTCAATATTGAATTCAAGGATATATACTTTATTATAGGTTTGTCCAAGTGAGGAATGTTAGTGATTTTGAAAGGAGGTGGATGTGTCGGTGGTGCCATGACAATACAAGTGTATGTCAAAATATATTATTCCATGAGGACCCAAAAAATGGGCTCCCAAGTCCCAATCAACATCATGAGAACCAGGGATTAAAGATCATCCTTCTCACAATTTCTAGAGTGGCCAGATCCACAATACTACACTAGGTCTCATGCCCACAGTTGTACTATGGGTTAGAGTGCCTGAGGCCAATAGTCTTTGACTGATGCACAAGGATTTTGACCAACTTGAAATCCTAGCTAATGGATTGAAAAATGGGACAACCAAAGAACTTTGGCTATGGGATTATCTTATTTTCTTTGTTCCTTAAGATATTCATGTTGATGCACCCACACATCTCACTAGATCCACCCAAATTACAAGAACCTAGGATGATCCTTTGGGTAGATTTTATGCACAGGATTGGAGGTGGGTGCACCACCAACGTGTTTGATGACAACTTTTTTGACTAGTGGTCACATTAGATAATTGTTACCAATGACTACCCATATGTTGGCCTATACTTCCACAGAGATATAGACCTAGTATTGCATCATATGCCACATGGGGCGACATTGGTAAATGACCATTTTTTAATATTTTTAAAGTTATTAGATTGACTAACAAAATTCTCTGCTAATGAAGATCTAGAACCAATATGACCTGTAGGGTATCCCAAGCACCGACGCAGGGGAAAATGTTAGGACTAGCCTAACATAGAGGTCGAGAGAGTTCTAAAGATTGTCTAGCAAAACCTAGAGGGGTTAACCCAATGGGTGCCAATGTGTCAAGTAGAATCTCTCTTAGAGCGCATTCAAAGGCATGTGTTAGGGATACCACGTGCATGGGTATGACTCTTCCGATGTCTGGAAAATGCCACTGTCTGCTACCATGAGACCCATGTCGATCACAGGCCTTAGACCTATTTACCACATGGACCTATTTTTTGTATTTATATGGCCTTATATATGTACCACTAGGGGCTATAATGTCTGATTTTTTATAGCACTCTACAAATTTTGTACTTGATGATAACATTAATAAAATATTTATAGAGTTTTTCGGCCTTACTTATGTTCAAAAAAATTATGTACTTGCTTGTCATGCTATGTACATGCATGATTTGATTTCAATTAATGTGACAAATTCCAATCTAATACACAATTATCCAATGCATCAAATAGATCATTAAAACTTTTTGGAATGTGAACATATGTAATGAATACAAAAGAGTGCTTGAGAGGTATCACCTATAAAAACTTCCAGAGAATCATAGGGTCACAAATATGGTACACTCCATTCAACCGTGACACCACCAACTATGAATCTAAGTAAACTACTAACTGTGAAATTCCACGTGAAATGGATTTCAATAGAAGTTTTATTATGACATTTTACTCAACCATGTTATTCATTATAGGCCCCATACAAGTACCTCCTAAGGTCATGAATTGGCTTGTGGGAGAGTAGATCACCCAAGTGGCAGAAGAAAGGTTTTGAGTGTGGTGACTAGAATCGTCTACAAACTCCACAAACATAGGTGTATATGATGACATCTTCCAACCAAGCACAAAGCATGATAATAAACAAATGAAAATAAATTGAAAGCTAACTAACTAAGAAAAAAATCTACTAATGTAAAACAATTACAAGGGGAAACATACAAGCATTGTTTCCTAAGCATAATAACTCTTGAGATAGATCCCATTGTGGGGCTCATACAACACATTTCCCTCATAGTCTTCTAACTCATAAGCTCCCTTCTCTATAACACGCCTCACAATGTACAAACCGTGCCATATCATATTAAATTTGCTTTCCCCCAAGGAATATTTTTCCTATTTGTAAATCAATACTAAGTCTCCTTTAAAGAAAACTCAAGGACATACATACTTACAATACTGATCCTTGATACACTTTTTATGAGATTCATTCACCATGGCCACATCTCTACGATGCTCATCAAGCTGTCCTAGGTGAATGAGGAATTCTTATAACGAAGTAGTGTTAGGGAGGATCTCAATGTCTATCTTGAGTGAAGGAATTCCACATTCAAATAATAGAATGGATTCTACCCCATGAATGAGTTGAAAAGGTGTAAAACTTATGGCAGTCTTCTTCGAAGTTCGATAATCCCAAAAATCCAAAAAAAACATTAAATTCCAGTTGGATTTACTCGCATTGACTGTTTGTTGGAGAATGGTTTTCAAGCACTTATTTATTACCTCTATGTTGAGCACTCAACACACGCTAAAAAGCCTATGTAAAATTTTACTTTTTGGGTACCACTTGATCTTTTGCATTGTCTAATTCGACTTCATTGTGAAAAATGTGGCCTTTGCTTATCATCTCGACTCTCATTAAGCCTTTCAAAGTTTGCTTGAATCTATGAAAACTAAGAACTTAAAAGGCCTAACCTTTAAATTAAGAATCAACAGCCAAAACATTTCACCTGATGCGCCCAAATTCGACATCGAAAGGGTTTAAAAGATGAAGGAAAATTACTCGAAAAACCACAGTCGCCGAGTGCCGATCTTCATCGGAATCGACAAAAGGAAGTTTTCTTTCACGATTATCATCACACATATATCGCTAACAACCGATCCCCTTCATCCTCGGTAAAACGAGAAAAGAGTAAACGTTAACAAAGAAAGAAATGATATCACCGATGGCTGATACCCGACGCGCTTAGCAAAACAGAGAAGACCAAACCACGATGAACGTTCGAACCATGCTGCAAGTTTTTCTCCAATCGCCGAATCCCTAAACGTTTCAACATCGAGAGTTTTGAGGATGCTAACCCAAAGGAAAATATGCGATAGGTTTATCCCCGATCGCTGATTCCAGACACCTTTTTGGCATCAATGATCCTAGGTTTAGTTTAAGAACGCACAACTGGAGGAAGGTTCTGACTCCGACTAATACTCGCGAGTTAAGTCACCGGTTTTAATTGCCACATGTCCCAACTCAGTCTCACCACATCAACATCATGCGATGAAATCGATCGGCGTCAGAGGTTTTTCAAAAAGGACTGTTTGAATTTATCGATAGAACACATCACCCTCCGTTCCTTCGCCATCAACCCACGATGAATTAAATTGCAAGATTCAGAGTTAACTTGGAGGAAATATGGTTTGTCTGAAGGGCACAAATAGGGGGGGATACAAAGTGAATCCCAAGCTCGAAAATACGTTCCAAATCAGACAGAAAAAGATATGGATGAAGAACACAAAAATTACATACACAAAGAAAATAAGAGATACATCCAATCGCTACAACCAGAATCCTTTCATCAAAGTTTAAGGACTTTTACATTAGGTTTCAACCGAGCTCAAATTACATACAATAGACACTGCCTACACTATTTGTCCAACCAACTCGGTTTACGTTAAAAACATGAAAATCTTCAAAAAACTATCAAGATTGGTGCCGATGTCTGAGAATACAAAATAGAGTTGGTTAATCCTGTCTCTTCTGCACGCTGGAAAGATTCGCACGGACTTTCTCCCCTGTTGCTTCACATTCTCTAAGATGTTTCATATTTTGTTCTTCTGACACCCTTTGTGCTTTGCGCAACTACACGATTTTATTTTGTGCTTCCTAGACCTATCTCTTAAGCCATGCCATGTTCCCTTCACGACCCTGTGATGCTGACACCTCAAGGGTCTTTGCTGCCAACTGTCATCTCAATTCTCTATTTTCTTGGTAGAGTTCGATGATGGCAAGTTGGTCTTGTTTCAGTTGCTGAGCCGGATCTCAAACGTTAGCATCCGTGGCATATGTCCTTCTCGTTCTGCTCATGCTCTCCCAACTTGAGACTTCAACAGGCTCTAGCCGAATAACACACATAAGTAATTCCTCAGCAACCGATCTTGTGCACAAATCGCTTGGGATTTGGGTTTCCCTAGCTTCCTTATTCTTCCTTGTCCTTCGCCTTTTCTGGAGTATCTGATGTTTGGGAGGCATGTCTTCCAACATCCTTCCATCCGACACAAATTCTTCCACTTTGGCCGCCACACAATGTGATATCATCGTTTTCGTGCGCAGGTAGGAACCTCCCTTTGAAACCTCATGAATGCTCACTGTGAGTAAGAACGAATCCTAGGTGCTTTGGGGCTCAAGCATGACACTTCTGGTACTTCACGTGCCCCTTTGTATGCTTTGAGGGGTTCCCATGGTGCGACACATATCTATCTTATGTGTGGGGAACTTGGCGAGAGCTCGAAGTGGAAAAATTGATCAATATAAGCTCGCGAGACAAACTACCTATAGTGCATAATCTTGGCTAGTAGGTAGAATACATGAAGAACATCCAAAATTTATAACAGAGCGGGCAGTGGGTGGAAATGTGCAAGGGAACACTGAATTCATGGCGACTGGATGTTTTGAAGCGAACTGAAGATTTTCTGTAGCACAACCATGCGACAAATATGTTTCAGGGTGTGTGGGATACAACCGATAGGCGTTGCAGGGCATGTGTAACACGAGCACCATGATTTTTAATTCTTTCAGCCTTCATGATGAGCTGATGATGGTTGTTTCACTTTCCAACGTGACTTCTGTTTAAACAACTTGCCTCGACCCGAGGCACCTAACGACTTCCCTTATGACAGGACCCAAATCTTTTGGAACATACTTGTACTCTTAACACATGTTTGACTCTGAAATCCTTTCTTGACTCCAAGGGCCAATCGACCACTGGTGTGAATTCAACTCTCATGTTATTCCATACCCAATCTTTCATGTTGTGACACACATACCCACCCTGACTAAGAGAAAAATGACGATGCTAACAAAGGCGAAGCAAGCGATTCAAAAGATGTAGAGATCCCGTAAGTATCGAATAAGCAGGTTTAGCGGGCTTTACAGGTATGTACCAGTCTGGATTTCTAATGCTTACACTTTATACATGTATTTTACCCAGTGTTACTCTATATGCGGTCTCTAAAGGATTTCATTTTTTGATTACAGGAAATATGCCTTCGAGTATTGAACAAGAATAGCTCGAGAACCTCAACGGGAAATTCAATAAAATGGGCCAAGTGCGAGAGGAACTGGATCAAAATCAATAAGGAAATGAAGGATATTAGGCTCTTAGAGTTTGGCATACTCGATGGATTCTTTGAATTGTGCGACATAGTCATATCGCACACCGAGCAATCATGGGCTGAAGAACTAGCAAAGGTGACAGACACAATGCCAGGTCAGGTGCGACAGTTTATGGAACACTCGATCAAAGCTTGGGCTATGCTGCAATAATTAAGTGCTAGTCTAGTCAAGTATTGGGCACATGCGGTAGAGATAAGAGAAATTTACGCAGCCCCGACGGAAAAAAATATATTCCCATATGCCAACACCTATGAGGAGCTGTTCATCCAATGGTCGGAGTACGAGAAGAGTCACCCTTTTAAGTGATATCTTGAGATGACTCTTAGACAAACTAATAGTAGAGAACGCCACATGGAGAATTGTGTTTTACTCATCTTCACTTTAGCCGTTATTTTTATTCAATTTTATGTTATAAATAGGAGCATCGACCGATTAGTTAAAGGTCGATGGTTGTAGCAAGAAACTCTCATTTTTGGTTTTGTTAAGAATTATTTTGGAGTTGCCTTTAATCAAGAAGTCCTTCTGGACCAAAGACAAGTTTAAGTTTTCATCAAATGCATGTATGATTGGATGTGGAGAAGAACTATTTCCTATCTCGTCTCATGAATGGATGCAGTAACGAGTAAGAGCTATTAAATCTATTGATAAGTTATCTGATGCAATGTTTTACAGTTCTTTCTTTAATGATGAAAATAAATCGTTGTGTTATTATGTGATGGATGATTAGATTTGAGTGAATTATTTTACTTGCCGTCGTTTATCATATGCATGTTTTCTTTTGATAAGTTGTATCTCAGTCAGTAATTGGAACATTCACATGGTTAACGTATTAGTACTAGGCCTGTGGTTGACGATCATTTCCTGCACACTCGAGTAAAGGGTTATCCCTAGCTCAGCCTCTTCTCCATTAGCTTAGTTTGTTCCCACTTTGTTACCTAGTTGGTTTATTCCATCTTTATCTTATTTTAGTCTTGCAAAGAGAAAAACACAAAAAGAGAACGTTCAAACGGAAGGAGAGAAACCTTCACAAGAAAACATAAATCCCATCGATTATTTTGGCTGGATCGCAAGATCTGGAGAACCATTCCACTATCAAACACTGTAGAGTCTAATTGGGCCTCGATGGCGGGTTTGGTTCCTGCTATTGAGTAAAAGGGATTTATGACCCATCAATAGAATTGGCACTAGAAGGAGGGCTGAAGAATGAATGGCTGAATACATATTCCATATAATATTTCAGATTGCCTGTAGATTCAAAACAACCCACATGCATGGCTAATCATTCCCAAGACAAACCACACACATTGAGTACTCCTGAAATGAATAAATCACCCTAGCCTGAGGAAGAACGGTTGTTCCCTGATATACCTTACGCTCTTCCTCATGAGGAATTAAATCAATTCAGAAGAATCACAAGAGCATACACCTGACAGATCGATGCGTTGTCTTTAGCTCCGATACTTCCTCAAAGACAAAAAATAAGCAGACCAGTTGTTGACACCCTCGACCAGGTTTTTATGCACACAGTAGAAGACCTAATAGATTTTGCAATCACCGAAATCTAACATCCTCTTAATTTAATCCCTGAAACACCAGTCGACAACGTCTCTAAGCCGAATAATTTTTTTGTAAGAGGAAGAGTTTAACTCAGGATCTGAAGATATGGAAGTCAACAACGACCATGATAAAGAAAGGGGAAACCCACCTCTAAACAATCAACCTTGGTTGGCTAGAGATGCTTTGGCCATCCCTGTATGAGTACATAACCTTCCCAGACATCCAGAGAAGTTACTTCCTAAGTTTGACTCTGACACCTTGGGATTGCCTGAAGATCATATCAAGAAATTCATACTAGCGATCAAACTTATGAATGTCCAACATGAAGACATAGTATGCAGGATATTCCCCTATACTTTCAAGAATTCGGCTTCCATGTGGTATTTTAACTTACCTGTAGGATCCATAACTAGTTGGACGAAGTTTCAAAAGGATTTTCTAGATAAATTTGTAGAAAAAACTACTACGAGAGATTTGATGGCCGAGTTGTTCACCGCCACCATGAGTTCGAAGGAAAGAGTCAAATATTTTAATCAAATATTCACTACCATCTTAAACAAATTCCATCCCGAAGCTAAACCTACTCAGGAATTGCAAATCGAGGTATATGCCAATGCTCTCCCAACTTCTATTTCCATGTTCGTGAAGAGAGCTGCCAAATTAACCCTAGATGAGAATTTTGAAGAATCCAAAACGATAGAGTTCTAGATGAAAGGATGTAAAGAGGGACAAGTCTCTCTAGTTAAGAAAGAAGTCCAAACTCCTCCCAAGAGAGGAATATTGCTTACTAGATCCCTAGGAAAACAAACAGAACAAGGACCTGAAAAGGGAAGTGGGGACATAGAGGACCTACAACGCATGGTTAATAAGTTATCAAACAAAATCATAGACATGAAGATAAGTGCAGGGGAGGGAAACCAAGGCCAGAGGCCCTATAAGCATTTCATTAAAAGAAATCCATCGTTCAAAGCAATTGAACCTCCCCCAGCCAACCTAAACATCGATCTGGGAAACATAGCATTCGATTCTTTTTGTACTTATCACCAGGAAAGCCACTCTGAAAGAGACTGCCCTCAATGAGTACATGCTATGAATTTAATGGCTAACTGGTTTCTAGATGAAGTCTCCCTGACTGAACAATCAAGCAGCTCTAGTATAAATATTGCCGATCAAGAAGAGGCCAATCCACCGGAAGAAACAACCATGTTAATATGGGATCCTGATTTACCTATGCCTCCCGATGACCTATGTGAAGTTAAAGAACCACCTGCAGAAGTCTTAGTTGTGCAAACACGAAGCAAGGGTCAACCCGTCTCAATCAATCTCATCACGACACAAACCTCAGGAGGAAGATGAACTCCTGATCACCCGAAAGCACCTTTTTCGCCCCAAAGAAACCCTATAACTATCCATACGTAAGAATCACCCAAGCTGGATTACAACATAGTTGAAGATTTGAAGAAGTTGAAGGCTAATATATCAGTTATGGACATGTGCATAATCCCTCAGCAAAAGGACTTCCTATTACAGGCTTTGAAATTAGTAGAGAAACCTATAACGAGCACTAATCAAGAGGAGAGCCTAACTTCCACAGACCCAAGGAATAAACCAATTGTGAACGCTTGTTCTGAAGACAAGAGGGGAAAACCTTTTGTCCCACCTTTCCTTTTAACATTCGAAGTCTTTAACATAAACCTCCATAACTGTTTAGTTGATTCAGGAGCATCCTCTAATGTTATGCCATTGTCTATCTGCAAAAAACTAAACGCAATCCCACTCAAGAGTGACAAACATGTAATACAACTAGACAGAACTCAGGTAAAGGTCATGGGAGAACTCAAAGACGTAATGATCAGAATAACGACACATCCTAAATTTGTGCAAGTGATTGACATCATTGTAGTAGATATCCCAGAAGCTTATGGTTTGTTATTAAGCCGAGATTGGTATGAAAAGTTAAACAGATACTTTAGTACATACTAGGCTCACCTTTGGTTTCCATAAAAGGGACACAAAAATATGATCAGAATTGATAGGGAAAGATATCTGAAACTTACTGTCACTGAACTAGAAACCCTTAATGAACCCTCATCGGTAGATTTCCCTGTGCTAGGTAATTATTCCTACGATTCTTATTTCGGGAACTTATCCCCTCTCTCATTTGATGTCCCTCTCACTCAGAACTCTGAAATGATTTTTCAAGAGGAGTTGCCGACAACGGCAGAAGATACCCTCTTCTACCAAGAACCCACATTAGAAATCACAGAACTAGCAGGGGGAAAATATAAAAGTAATAGGGAAGGGGAAGCTGATACATGTTTCCCACAAGCTTGGACCCTATATTTTGATGGATCTAAATCGCAAGAAGGGTCATGGGTAGGGTGTATCCTCATTAATCCTGAGGGTAAATGACATTTCCTGTCTTGTAGGTTGGAACTGAAATGCACAAATAACACTGTTGAATATGTAGCTCTAGTACAAGGGTTAAAGAAATCCATAGACCTAAACATCCAAGAATTGAAGGTTTTCGAAGACTTTGAAATCATTGTCAGGCAGATAAGGAATACTATACATTGCAATTCTCCACACCTAAAGAATTACCAACAGGAAGTGCACAGGCTAATTGAACATTTCAAAGATTTCAACCTCACAACAATCCCCAGAGAAAAGAACATTCTTGCTGATTCTCTGGCCACAACTGTCTCAAGGCTATCACCTCTAGAAGATTATGAAGCCTATCAGTTTACTATTGAATTTCTCTACAAACCATTGGTGCCCAACAATATATCTAATTGGAAGGTCTTTGAAAGAGATGAATAGATCATTAAATTTCTGGCTAACCAAGATAATTTCAAAGACTTGGCTATTGACGATGAATTATTCCAGGAAAAATCAACAGAAACCAATCCTTGGATCGACAAATCAAAGTCTCCCATGATACCGAAGGGGGTATCCAACTTAGAAAATCTTTTTTACCTTAAAGAAATATTTAAGGGGTCAAAAAATGCGAAGACTGGTAGTTCCTATCCCATGCATGAAACTATAAATCTTGGAACCCCAGAAAACCCCAAAAATGTAAACCTCGGCAATACCATATCTAAAGAAGAAAGGAAGGCCTATCTCAAACTCTTCAGACAATATCAAGATGTCTTTGCGTGGTCCTACTAAGATCTGAAAACTTATGATACCCGTATCATTCAACACACTATCTCGTTAAATCCTAAAGTGAAACCCTTCCAACAGAAGATCCGAAAGTATCACCCATCCTTGGAGCCTCTCATGTGTCAGGAGTTAAGGAAACTGTTAGATGCCAAAATTATCTTTGAGGTTAGACACTTTGCATGGGTAGCAAATTTGGTTCCTCTGAGGAAAAAATCTGGCGAAATTTGCCTATGCATAGATTTCAGAAACCTCAACAGAGCTCTCGAAAAGGACAACTACCTAATCCCTCCAATGGAGCAGCTCTTGCAGATCATGTCTGGCTCGGAGATTTTCTCCCTGCTGGATGGTTTCTTAGGTTACAACCAAGTTCTGGTTTCAGAGGAAGATTGTTTAAAAACTAGATTCTAAGCCAAGTGAGGAACTTTCGCTTACAAACGCATGCCCTTTGGGTTAATCAATGCAGGGGCGACCTTCCAGAGGGCCATGGCTGTAGCATTTTGGGGACTAATCAACAAGTGTGTAGTAGTGTATTTGGATGATGTAAATGTGTATTCAAATAACAGGGAAGATCACATCCAACACTTAACCCAGATTTTCGAAAGGTGTAGGAAATACGACATATCCTTAAACCCTAAGAAAACTATTTTCAGTGTTGAGGAAGGGAAGTTGTTAGGCCACATTATATCTTAGTCAGGCATCCACTTAGACCTAGAAAGGATTAAGGCTATAGCTAAGCTTCCATTACCTCACAACAAAAAATCTATGCAATCATTCTTCAGGAAAATCAACTTTGTGAGGAAATTCACTCCCGATTTCGCATAAACTATCAAACCCTTACAAAAGATGATTCGTAAATATGCCAAATTTAAGTGGGATGATGAATGAAAGAAGGCCTTCAACGATATTAATACTTCTTTATCTCAGGCCCCCGTGTTGCGAAGTCCCAATTTCAACAAATATTTTTTCCTCTATACTTTTACCTCCGATCAATCTTTAGCTGCAGTATTAACTCAGAAGGATGATGACAACAACGAGGCTTCGTTATCGTTCATGAGCACTAATCTCCAAGGTGCTGAAATTAACTATTCTCCTATAGAAAAACAAGCTTACATGATTTATAAGGTGGTAAAACATTTAAGATCTTACATCCTCAAGAACCACACCAAAGTAATCGTGCCTCACCCAACAGTCTGATCCCTATTTACTCAACAGAAGATGGGAGAAAGAAGAGGAAATTGGATGGAAGTAGTTCAAGAATTTGATTTAGATATAAAACCTGCTAAACTAGTTAAAGGATAAGGGTTATGCAAACTGGCAGCTGAAGCTCGATACCAAGTAAATGAAGACCCCAGATGGGAGAATGAAATGGCATTATGACGTGGTGAAGCGTCATACATTTCCCTAGGACAAGAGTTGTGGTATGAGAAACTGACTTATCTCCTACACCATGGGGATTGTCTAGAAAACCTCAACCCTAGGGAAAGGAGAGCTCTCATGTTAAAGTCTGCACAATATCGCCTCATAAATTCAATACTCTTTCGGGTTAATTATGATGGAGTACTTTTGCGATGTCTTGAACTTGAAGATGCAGACAAAGTTCTAAAGGAGCTCCATGATGGCCTTGCCGGTGGACATTTTGCAGGAGACACAACCGCGCATAATATATTGAGAGCTGGCTATTATTGACCCACTTTGTTCAAGGATTCTCACACATACTCTAGAAACTGTAAAACTTTTGAAGTAAGCACTGAGAGATAAAAGAGAGCATCAATCCCACTCCAGCCGATGACCGTTTCTAGGCCTTTTGAGCAATGGGGGTTAGATAGCATAGGAGAGATTACACCAAGTTCTTTAAAACAACATAAGTATATACTTATTGCCACCGATTACTTCACAAAATGGGTAGAGGCCATCCCTCTGACTCATGTAAACGAGAAGGTGGTAATCCAAGTCATAGAACAACAACTAATCACAAGGTCCGACGTCCCTTTTGTTCTTGTTTTTGATAATGCAACTTACTTTTCTTCCACCTTATTAACAAAGTTTTCCCTAGACAAAGGAATCATAATTAGATACTCTACAAATTATTATCCAAAAGGAAATGGAGTGTCATAATCAACTAATAAGAACCTAGTGAGGATATTGAAGAAAACGGTTGGAGAAAACCGGAGGAAATGGCATAATCTACTCCATAACGCTTTATGGGCAGACATAGTTACACCCAAGGAAGCTATAGGAAATTCCCCATAATTTCTAGTATACGGACATGAAGCCATTCTCCCGAACAGGTTATACCTCCCATCTCTTCAACTTGCTCAAGAGTCTAGGGGGCATCCCTCATCAACCTTACAACAAAGAATTGTCACCCTGCTCATGTTAGAGGAAGAAAGGGAGAAAGCTAAATCAAAATTCATAGCCCACCAACAGATAGTTAAAAGATGGTTTGATAAGCATAAGGCTAAAGAGAAGAATTTTGAAGTAGGAGACTTAGTCCTGAAATGAGACAGAGCAAACGAGCCTAAAGGAAAACATTCTAAGTTTCAGAATCTGTGGCTCAGACCTTTCCTGGTGGCCGAGAAGATTGGGGTAGACACTTATCTGTTATAGAATATAAGGGGGGAACCTGACGCCCTCCCAGTGAATGGCCAAACCCTAAAACAATACTTCCAATAATAATAATAATAATAATAATAATAAAAGAATATTTTTATGTTTTGCGTGCGTATTTTCATGATTTTGTTGTTAGCTAGGCCGATTGCGAAATGCATTTTTATTTTCTTTTGCTATTTGGACTTCTGCCCTTTTGAAAGATTGTATTGAATCAAGACAGTGGTTGACCTCAAATCATGTCACATAACGAACTCTTTTCCTAACTCATCGCTCATGTACAAACACAAGAAACGATGGGGAACCTGTGGTTGTTTCAAGGGATTTTTCGTTTAACCCACGCAAAGGAACAACTTGGGAGAAATGCGGAAGTGTCTGCTTTGTGGTTTGGTAAGACCTTAAGGGAAATAAGGAAAGCCAGAAAGGACTACATACACCTTAGAGACAAAACTAATGAGTTTCACGTTAATCACCTCATACCTTTGCAAATAACAGACATCCTCCTCTCCCGCTCGCTTGGGTCATGCTGCCGAAATAAAATTCAACTACATCAAATGAGTGCACAATAGGAGAGGGTATGCAGATATCTCCGCCGAGGCTATGGATTCTCACTGGAAGTAGAGAAAGGTTTGTGACGTCGGGGTGACTCTGCCGGGGCTATGGATGCTCCCTAACAGTGGAGCAACACCGTAGAAAATGAATGAAGTTAACTAAAGGGCCTAGTGCTAGTGAATGCTCTACTAGGCTCTTGTCAAAAGAGGGCATGAGTAAGGGTTACAGGAAAATAAGGAGGAATAAAGGTTGAAAACCCCACAGACAGACCCAGAGGCATCAACTAGAGAATTTCAAATGCAAGGGTAAAAGGGGCTCTGATTTAAAACTAGTTAAGTTCTCCGGCAGCTTTTGCATCAGCCAAGCCCGAAGGAGGAACAAAGATTCTATTTTCACCCAGTAAGTCGCCATTTTTTGAGCACTCAACACACCCTAAAAAGCCTATGTCAAAGTTTACTTTTTGGGTACCACTTGGTCTTTTGCACTGTCTAATTCGACTTCATTGTGAAAAATGTGGCCTTTGCTTATCATCTCGACTCTCATTAAGCCTTTCAATTTTTTCTTGAATCTATGAAAAATAACAACTTAAATGGCATAACAATTAAATTAAGAATCAACAGCCAAAAAATTTCACCCGATGCGCCCAAATTCGACATCAGAAGGGTTTTAAAGATGGAGGAAAAATACTCGAAAAACCGCAGTCACCGAGCATCGATCTTCATCGACATCGACAAAAGGAAGTTTTCTTTCACAACTAGCATCACACAAGGATATCACCGAAAACTGATCCTCTTCGGCGTCGGTAAAAGGTGAAAAGAGTAAACATTAACAGAGAAAGAAATGATATCACCGATGGCCGATACCCGACGTGCATAGTGAAACAAAGAAGACCAAACCACGAGGAACGTTCGACCACGCTACAAGTTTTCTTTGATCACTGACTCCCTAAACATTTCAACATCGAGAGTTTTGAAGACGCTAACCCAAAGGAAAATACGCAATAGGTTTATCCCTGATCACCGATTCCCAACACCTTTTTGGCATCAGCGATCCCAGGTTTAGTTTAAGAACGCACAACCTGAGGAAGTTTCCAACTCCGACTAATACTTGCGAGTTAAGTCATTGGTTTTAATTGCCACGTGTCCCAAGTCAGTCTTTCCATGTCAACATCGTGCGATGAAATTGATCGGTGTCAGAGGTTTTTCAAAAGGGACCGTTTGAATTTATCGATAGAACACATCACCCTCCACGCCTTCGCCATCAACCCATGAAGAATTAAATTTCAAGATTCAGAGTTAAATTGGAGGAAATACGGTTTGTCTAAAGGGTGCAAACAAGGGGGGCTACGCAGCGAATCCTAGGCTCGAAAATACGTTCCGAATCATACATAAAAAGATATGGATGAATAACACAAAAAATACTTACACAAAGAAAAGAAATGATACATCCAACTACTGCAACCATAATCCTTTCATCAAAGTTTCCGGGATTTTACATTAGGTTACAATCGAGATCAGAATACATACAATAGACAATGCTTATGTTATTTGGCTAACCAACCCGATTTGCGTTAAAAACATGAAAATATTCAAAAAACTGTCAATATTGGTGCCACGTCTGAGAATACAAAATAGAGTTGGTTAATCCTGTCTCTTCTGTGCACTGGCAAGATCTGTGTGGACGTTCTCCCCGACTGCTTCACGTTCTCTAAGATGTTTCATATTCTATTCTTCTGACGCCCTTTGTGCTTCGCACAACTGCACGATTGTATCTTGCGCTTCCTGGAGCTGTCTATTATGCCATGTCACGTTCCCTTCACGAGCTTGGTGATGCTGACACCTCAAGGGTCTTTTTCGCCAGCTGTCATCTCAATTCTCTATTTTCCTGGTAGAGTTCGACGATGGCGAGCTAGGCATGTTTTAGCTACTAAGCCAGCTCTCAAACGTTAGCGTCCATGGCATCTGTCCTCCTCATTATTCTCCCACTCTCCCGACTTGAGACTTCAATAGGCTCTAGTCGAATAACACACATAAGTAATTCTGCAGCAGCCGATCTTGTGCACGACTCTCTTGGGATTTGGGTTTCCCCAACTTCCTTATTCTTCCTTAGCCTTCCCCTTTTCCGAGGTATCTACTATTTGGGATACATGTCTTCCAACGTCCTTCCATCTAGCACAACTTCTTCCACTTCGGCCTCCACACAATGCGATATCATCATTTCCGTGCCTAGGTAGGAACCTCCCTTTGAAACCTTGGGAATGCCCGCTGCGAGTAAGAACGAATCCCAGGCGCTTTGGGGCTCAAGCCTGACACTTCTGCTGCTTCACGTGCCCCTTCTTATGCTTTGAGGGGTTCCCATGGTGCAACACATATCTGTATTATGCACGGGGAACTTGGAGAGATCCCGAAGCAGAAAACTTGATCAATCTAAGCTCGCGAGATGAACTACCTAAAGTGCATAAGCTCGACTGGCGATTAGAATACATGAGGAACATCCATAATTTATAATAGAGTGGGAAATGGGTGGAAACATGCCAGGGAACACTGAATTCATGGCGACTGGATGTTTTGAAGCGAACTGAATATTTTCTGTGGCACATTCGCACGACGAATACATTTCGAGGCGTGTGGGATACAACCGATAGGAGTTGCAGGGCGTGCGTAACACGAGCGTTGTTATTTTTAATTCTTTCAGCCTTCATGATGAGCTGATGATGGTTGCTGCACTTGTCGACATGACTTCTTTTTAAAGAACTTGCCTCAACTTGAGGCACCTAATGACTTCCCTTATGATAGGACCCGACTCTTTTGGAACATACTCGTACTCTTAACACAAGTTTGGCTCTGACATCCTTTCCTGACTCCAAGGGCCAACCAACCACTGGCGTGACTTCGACTCTCATGTTATTCCATACCCGATATTTCATGCTGTGACACACAGACCCATCCTGACTAAGAGAAAAATGATGATGCTAATAGAGGCAAAGGAAGTGATTCGAAAGCTGCAGAGATCCCATAAGTATTGAATAACCAGGTTTAGCGGGATTTACAGGTAGGTCCAAGTCTGGATTTCTCATGCTTACACTTTATACATGTATTTTTCCTAGTGTTACTCTATACGTAGTCTCTAAAGGATTTCATTTTTTGATTATAGGAAATATTCCTCCGAGTATTGAACAAGAATAGCTCGGGAGCCTCATCGGGAAATTCAAGAAAATGGGCCAAGTGTGAGAGGAACTAGATCAAAATCAACAAGGAAATGAAGGATATCAGGCTCTCTGAGTTTGGAATACCCGATGAATTCTTCGACTTGTGTGACATAGTCAAATTGCACATTGAGCAATCATGGGCCGAAGAACTAGAAAAGGTGACAGACACAACACCAGGTTAGGTGCTACAGTTTATGGAACACTCGATCAAAGTTCGGGCTATGTTGCAACAATTAAGTGCCAATCTAGTCAAGTATAGGGCACATGCGGTAGAGATAAGATAAATTTACGTGGCCCCGATGGAACAACATAGATATAAATTTATGTGGCCCCAATGGAACAACATAGATTCCCAGACGCCAACACCTATGAGGAGCTATTCATCCAGTGGTCGGAGTATGAGAAGAGTCACCCTTTTAAGTGATATCTTGAGATGACTCTGAGACAAACTGATAGGAGAGAATGAC
This sequence comes from Picea engelmannii, assembly GCA_009831015.1. Taxonomy (NCBI): domain Eukaryota; kingdom Viridiplantae; phylum Streptophyta; class Pinopsida; order Pinales; family Pinaceae; genus Picea; species Picea engelmannii. The sequence goes on along the minus strand of ML795597.1, from coordinate 200,608 downwards.
ATGTGGTGAATTATGTTTTACTCATTTGCACTTTAGCAGTTATTTTTAGTCAATTTTATGTTATAAATAGGAGCATCAACCAATTAGTTAAAGGTCAATGGTTGTAGCAAAAAAATCTCATTTTTTGTTTTGTTAAGAATTATTTTGGAGCTGCCTTTAATCGAGAAGTCCTTCTGGACCAAAAACAAGTTTAAGTTTTCATCAAATGCATGTATGATTGGATGTGGAGAAGAACTATTTCCTATCTCGGCTCATGAATGGATGCAATAACGAGTAAGAGCTATTAAACATATTGATAAGTTATCTGATGCAATGTTTTATAGTTCTTTCTTTAATGATGAAAATAAATCGTTGTGTTATTATGTGATGGATAATTAGAGTTGAGTGAATTATTTTACTTGCCTTCGTTTATCACATGTGTGTTTTCTTTTGATAAGTTGTATCTCAATCAGTAATTGGAACATTCACATGGTTAACGTATTAGTACTAGGCTTGTGTTTGATGATCATTCCCTGCACGCTCGAGTAAAGGATTATGCCTAGCTCAAACTCTTCTCCATTAGTTTAGTTTGTTCCCACTTTGTTCCCTAGTTGGTTTATACCGACTTTATCTTATTTCAGTCTTTCCTAAGAGAAAAACACAAAAAGAGAACGTCTGAACCAAAGGAGAGAAACCTTCAAAATAAAACGTAAAGCCCATCGATTATTTCATTCGGATCGCAATACTTGGAGAACCATTCCATCATTAAATGCTGTAGAGTCTAATTGGGCCTCGATGGCGGGTGTGGTTCCTACTGTTGAGTAAAATGGATTTAGGACCTATCAACACTTTACTTGACCATTAGCTTGCAACTAGTATGATGATGAGTGTTCCTAGAGGAACCCTAACTTGGCTGCTAATTTTGACATCATTTTATTTTGAAAGTGATTTCCATGGTCAATGACAATCTCCTTAGGTACACTGAATCTAGAAATGACTTGGTTGAATATAAACATTGTTGGCATCTCACTATTGTTTGAAAATGTCAACATAGCCTCAACCCACTTGATGAAGTAGTCTACAACCACAATAATGTATTTATGACCTCATGATGAAGCCAGGTGACACATCATAAAGTCAACTCCCCACTTGGTGAAGGGACCAATGATGATATCAGGATAAATAAAATCTGGGTGTGTGCACATTTTCCTTGTAAAAACCTATCATGTATGACATTTCTTGACAACTTCGATGCAATCTTTGAAGATTGATGGCCAAAAAATATCTTATATGTGAAATCTTTTGGGTTGTTGCCAACTTGGAGAGATAATCGCCATAGGCTCCACCGTGACAATCATTCAAAACCCTTTCATCTTCTTCATGGGTCAAGCAATGCCACAACCCATTGATGATACAAAGTTCCATTGATGATAATGTATTTCTTTATGTGATGTTGAACACAATGCCACTCATCATGAGAGTAGTTTAAGGGAAATCTTTTAGTATAAATATATACCAAGATGTCTCCATACCAAGGGTCATCTGAGGTGATGAGTGTTGGGTATGTGTTATATTCTTTTCATGTGTGTGTGTGGGCACATCAGATTTGACAATTGCGTCTGACGATCCCTCTAGTAGTATCGAGCGGTTTTCTAAATTATCCCTCTAGTATTTTTTTGGGCGGTTTTTGCTATTTTTAGCGGTTTTCTAAATTAATCCCAGATTAAGGGATTAGGGTTTTGGTATCTACAAAATACCTAAAAACATTGTATATATTGTATGGTGAATGGTGAAATTCGATATAATGAATATAAGAAAGGTTTTCCCGGTTGAGGGTTTTCAGTATAAAATCTCTGTGTACTCTGTGTATGAGCCATTGATTAAATTCTGTTTTGCTTAAGAATCTATATGCATTGCTTTAATTCATAGGTTTAAAACTTACATGTGGCATCAGAGCTCATTTTTGGCTTCAGAGGTATGCCTTTGTTGTTGAGGGTTTCGCTCGGTCTTGATAGATCAAGTTTATCTTGGGTTTGTGATAAACCTGGGTTTAGTGGGAGCTTTTGCAGTGGTGATTTGAGTGAAGAAAGAGGAATGGAAATCTCTTCTAGAATCGAGATAGAGAAGCTCAATGGTAAAAACTTTGAGCCATGGAAGCCGAAGATGGAGGACCTTCTTGTAGACAAAGAACAATGGATCGCTGTGGATCCTGGTACACAGCCTACTGGTACACCGTCTACTAGAACACAGGATACTGGTACACAACCTACTAGTACACAAACTACCAATACACCACCTACTGGTATGTCGAAGGAAGATTGGGAGAAGTTGGACATAAGAGCAAGGAGTACTATTCGACTCTGCCTGGAAGATTCGGTGTTGTTGAATGTCTCGAGAGAATCTACAACCAAAGAACTATGGGATAAGTTGGGGAATTTGTATCAATCAAAGTCCCTGATAAACAAGCTGTTTCTTCGAAAGAAGATGTATCATCTTAAGATGGAAGATGGAGATTATGTGACAGAACATCTAAATGCCTTTAATACTCTGGTAAGTCAACTTGCCTCTATTAATATTATGATTGCCACATGACTCCTCATAGGGAGTGGTTCTCTGAATATGAAAAATATGATGGTGGTGATGTATTCCTAGGAGATGGCTCGACAACAAAAATCATGGGACGTGGAAGGGTTAAGTTGCTGCTAAAAGATGAAAGGATTAGAAAACTCCATGGGGTTCTTCACATTCCAAAACTAGCCAGGAGCCTAATATCTGTAAGCAAGTTGGATGATGCAAGAGTGAATACTGTATTTGGAAAGAACACTTGCAAGATGGCACGAGGAGCAATGGTGTTGATGAGGGGAGTTCGATGTGGAACTCTATACAAGTTGTTGGGAAGCACTTATACTAATGGGTGCAACAGTTCTATTGTTCCTGAGAAGATAAATGAAGGAGACAAGATCAATATTGTCCCAGAAAAGAAGACCATGCCGTGGCATCAAAGACTGGGGCATATTGGAGAAAAGGGCCTTCAAACACTACACGGTAAAGGTATGGTTGAAGGTATGGCTAATTGCACTCTGGATTTTGATTTCTGTGAACATTACATATATGGTAAACATAATCAAGTAAGATTCCCATTTGGTGCTACAAGAGCAAAGGGGATCTTAGAGTTGATACATAGTGATGTGTTTGGACCTGTGCCTGTTCCATCACTAGGTAAGTCTGTGTATTATGTTTCATTCATAGATGATTTATCAAGGAACACATGGATTTATTTTCTTAGAAAGAAATCTGAGGTATTTGATAAATTTAAAGAATTTAAGGCTTTGGTAGAAAATCAGACAGAGAAGAAAATAAATGTATTGAGAACAGATAATGGTGGAGAATTCTGCGGAAATGAATTCGAAGAATAATGTAAGAAGTGTGGTATAGCAAGGAAGAAGACTACTCCATGCACTCCTCAACAGAATGGAGTTGCAGAAAGGATGAACATGACACTGATGGAAAAAGAAAGGAGCATGCTCAACGATGTTGAGTTAGGACATGAATTCTGGGTAGAGGCAGTGGGTACAACATGTTACCTAGTCAATCGATCACCCTCATCGGCGTTGGATGTTAAAAATTCACATGAGGTATGGATTGGAAAGAAACCCTCTCTTCAACATCTTAGACTGTTTGGTTGTGATGCTTATGTACATGTTCCAAAGGAAAATAAGAGTAAGCTGGATTAAAAGGCTGAAAAGTGTATCTTTATTGGTTATAAAGATGGTGTGAAAGGTTATAAGCTTTGGAACCCAGAAACCAAGAAGACTGTTTACAATCAAGATGTTTTTTTCAGAGAGGTAAAAGATGTTTCCAAACAGGAATTCCTACCAAGGCCAGAAGAAACTGAGAAAATAGAGCTAGAGTTGGATGATACAAAATCTGAATCATTTGAAGAAGATGAAGTAGCAACATAAGAAGAAGAACCTCATAACCCAGTATTGAGGAGATCAGTGAGAGAAAGAAGGCAACTAGAAAGGTATAGTCCACCTAATTTTCGTTCCAATTTTTCTTTATCTATTACTGATGATGATCCCAGAACTGTCAGGGAAACAATGAATTCAGAGGATAATAAACTATGGAAGAAGGCCATGGTTGAAGAAATGGATGCCTTGGATAAGAATGAGGCATGGGATATAGTTGAGTTGCCAACTGGAAGAAAATATGTTGGTAGCAAATGGTTGTTTAAGAAGAAGTTTAATGCAGAAGGAAAAGTGGAGAAATACAAAGCTCGGCTAGTAGCAAAAGGTTATCCCTAGGTAGAGGGAATTGACTTTGGTGAGATTTTTTCTTTTGTTGCTAAGTTAACTTCTATTAAATTTATTTTATCTATTGCTATTGCTTTTGATCTTGAAGTGGAACAGATGGATGTGAATACAACATTCCTACATGGGGATCTGAAAGAAGAAATCTACATGAAATAGCCAGAAGGTTTTGTAGTGAAGGGAAATAAAGAGATGGTATGTAAGCTAAAGAAGTCACTATATGGTCTGAAGCAATCACCTAAAATGTGGTACCAAAAGTTTGATACATACATCCTTGAATTGGGATTTGTGAGAAGTAGAGCTGATCACTGTGTATATTCCAAGCAGGTTGGTAATCACTTCATTTATGTAGTGTTGTATGTTGATGACATGTTGTTGGTAGGAAATAACATAGATGTTATCAAGGAGGTGAAATCGTAGCTATCCTCCAAATTTGACATGAAGGATCTCAATGCTGCTAACTTCATTCTGGGAATGGAGATTAAAAGAGATCATGCAAACAAGAAACTCTGGTTGAATCAGAGAAAATATGTTGAGACGATATTGTAGAGGTTTAATATGCATGGAAGTAAACTGGTCAAGGTTCCTATTCCTATAGGTGTAAAGTTATCTGTAGATCAGTGTCCCAAGACACATGAAGAAGAAGAGGACATGCCCCATGTTCTGTATGCCAGTGTAGTTGGCATTTTGATATATGCAATGGTCTGTACTAGAACGAACATTGCACATGCAATGGGATTTTCGAGCAGGTATATGTCAAAACCAGGGAAGGAGCATTGGATAGTAGTAAAGAGGGTCTTTAGGTATCTTCGTGGCACTACTAGTTATGGATTGTGCTACCAAGGAAGACCAAGATTGGACAAAGTGGTGGACATACATGGCTTTGTTGATATAGACTGGGCTGGAGATCTGGATATCAGAAGATCTACAAGTGGGTATGTGTTTAACCTATTTGGAGGAGAAATATGTTGGATGAGAAAAAGACAGGTTGTAGTGGCACTCTCAACTACAGAAGTTGAATACATGGAAATCACTCATGCAAGCAAGGAAGCAGTATGGTTACAAAGATTATGTTTAGGTATTAGGTTGGTACAACAAGCAGTGCAATTAGATTGTGATAGTCAGAGTGCAATCTTCTTGGCAAAGAACCCAACTTATCATTCGAAGAAAAAGCATATTGATGTTCATTATCACTTTGTGAGAGACATGGTTGAGGAAAAGAAGGCGTTGTTGGAAAAGGTTGACACTTTGAAGAATGTTGCAGATTCATTGACAAAGTCTGTGAGCACATAAAAGTTCTCCTGGTGTAGAGTAACAATGGGAATTGCTTCCCTTGATTGTTGACTATATAATCCCCTGGACCCCTGGATGCAAAGAAAACAACAAGTGGGAGAATGTTGGGTATGTGTTATATTCTTTGCATGTGTGTGTGTGGGCGTGTCAGATTCAACTACTGCGTCTGACGATCCCTCTAGTAGTTCTCTTTGTGTCATGTGTGCCGAGAAATTTCCTAGGGGGGTTCCCAGGGGGGGGCAGGTATGCCCCCCCCTGGTTACGCACAACATTTGGCACCGGGTGTTAGCCCGGGGTAGTGCCCTTTTTTTTTTTGGGCGGTTTTTGCTATTTTTAGCGGTTTTCTAAATTAATCCTGGATTAAGGGATTAGGGTTTTAGTATCTACAAAATACCTAAAAACATTGTATATATTGTATGGTGAATGGTGAAATTCGATATAATGAATATAAGAAAGGTTTTCCTGATTGAGGGTTTCTGGTATAAAATCTTTGTGTACTATGTGTATGAGCCATTGATTAAATTCTATTTTGCTTAAGAATCTATATGCATTTCTTTACTTCACAGTTTTAAAACTTATAATGAGGAAAATTTTCTCATCATGGATTGAGTCAATTTCCATATGATCCCCACCATCCTTGGGTAACTGTGACATTATCTTCACAAAAACCAAAGACTTCTTTGATTTAGAAGATGCAAACTCCAAATCAAACTCTTGTAAGATGATAATCCACTTGTTGTACTTTCTGTCGATTAATCATCAAGTTAAGACATATTGGAATGGATTGGTGTTTGGATCATATTGGTCTTATGAAGAATTATGTAGTGTCGAAGTCACTAGATAGCATGAACTACTTCTAGGGACAACTTTTCAACATGAGAGAACCTCATTTTGGGTCTGACAAGACTCCTACTTAGATAATAAGCTACATGCTCTTGGTTTAAGTCATATTCTTGAAACAAAACCTTGCTTATGGTTGATTCTGATGCCACAAGGTATAGTAAGAAATATTTGCTGTAGTCTAGAGGAATCAATAGTGCATTGAACATAAGGGGATTTTTCAAAGTGTCAAATCACCATTGCACAAATTCCTTCCATATAAATGTGAACCCTTCTTCAAAAGGTACATTAAAACTTTTGTTACCTAAGCATACATGACAATGAACCTTCACAACAAGTTCACCTTTCCCTAGAGTCTCTGTAACCAATGTATGTTATGTGAGGGAGGCATGTAAACTATTTACTCTACCTTAAATAGGTATTCCATGATCCCATACTTAGACGTGATGAAACCCAACAATCTCTCGGACACGACACAAAATATGCCTTTATGAGGATTAAGGTGAATCATGTAGTGACAAAATATATCGAATACTACATGAAAATGGGTGGGATTATCTACCCTATTACAAGAGAAAGTAGACAAATCATCGAGATATGCTTCGACAATATGCTTGATGTCATGAAATGCTTATGACATAGATTGTTGTAACATGGATCCAACATTTCTACGGCCAAATGAATGCTTTTGGTAGGTAAATGTGCCCTGAGGATATATAAATGCAATCTTGTGTTGGTCCTTGGGATGGATCTAAATGTGGTTGTAATTGAAAAACCATCCATAAATGAGAAAATTTTGCTTCCAGCACATTCATTGATAATTTGATCGATGAATGAGGTAGGGTAGTTTTCCTTGGGACAAGCTTTGTTCATATCCCTAGATTCCATGCACACATAAATGGTCCCATGATTTTTATCAACATGCATAGGGTTGGAAACACATTTTGTCAAGGGAATTGGGTAGATTAAGCCAACTTTGAGTAACTTCTCCACCTCTACATTGACGGTGGCCACCATACGAGTGTTGATAGGTCACATCTTTTCCTGAACAAGATTCATATTTTCATACATTTTAATTTCACGTTCGACAATTTTGGGGTCAATACCTGGAATTTCCTCATAAGTCCAAGCAAAAATATCAAGAAATTCTTTGAAAAGGGTAGTGTACATTTGAATCTCTTCAAGAGAACAATCTACCCCAATCAATACATTTTCAGTGACATCGGGATTCCTAGAGATATTGAATGGCATGATTTTGAAATGTTCTCCATGTTTCCCTCAACATACACATCATGTGTCACAAGGGTACTTGCATACAAATCAAAATATTGAAACAAAATATCACTTAAATCTCCATCCTCCATCCAGATTAATTTAGGAAGAAAAAATGACCTATGGTGCTTGTCTTACCATGGCTTCTTAGTGCCATTCATGGCTTCTAGGATGACTTCTTTCAAGGGAAAAACCATATCTAAGGATTCCAAGTCTGGCTAAGAGTTAGAGGCCCACACAGGCGAATAAAATTGATCATACTCCTCCATTGGAGAAGATTCAACATGAATAGTGTCAGTTGAATCCATTTGAATAGATTGATAAGTTATTTCAACCATAGACAAATACATAGACATCCTTGCATGTTCATTTTCCTCTATCGAGACAAAAGGATTCAGTGAGACCCATGAATCTTCAAAATATGATGTTCTAAAGAAACATTCTGCAGTCATGGAGTTTATAGAAATTGATGATATCACACATATAGGGGAAGAGCCAATGTAGGATATGGGTGAAGAGAGACACAATTTTCCCATCAAGGCAAGGTTCATCCCGACACCTACATTTTCATGCATCCTCATGGAATTTTAAATCAATGAAAGATGGTGTCCCAATGAAGTAGTTGGATTATGTCTACAATAAGACAAGTAGTAAATACTTACAATATTTCCCTAGTGAGGGAAATAAATGACACAAAAAACTACAAATACCGCAAATATCATAGCATAAGTCCAACTATGACCTAAGAGGAGATTGTAGTCTAAAGGAGAATTTACCACTTCTACCTCTATGGTCATGGTGTTGCCCCCCAGTTGCATAGGGAATATAAGAATAATCCCATGAGTCCTAAAAGAGTGCCAATAAAATCCTTTCAACATTTTTGGCAAAGGGACCATCTTAGGGGAGCGTAGGGTTCGGCAACATGAAAAAGACATAACATAAGTGGAACTCCCTCATCAAACAAAATCCTAAAGTTGTTCATTCCACGTGACAAAACTTAGATATAGAATGTGGCATAATGGGGAAGTTGTGGCTTCACATTGTCAGGGTCGAATGGTATTAACTAAGAATTGATGGAATCAAAAGCACTAATTGTTGACAACAATGCCTTTCATTGCGTGGGGAAGATTTGGTTGACCTCCAAGGTAGACATAGTAAATGGATCTTGGGACCAATATTCAACTATATTGTAGTTTTGAGGAGCGTAGGAGTTGGGATTATGTGTTGAATGTTTTAATACACCTTTGGGAAGGTGCAACATCACATTGACTACTGGTTTCTCTATAAGTAGAGGGTTTGGCAATTTGGATGTGGATGTTTCTTTTCCTTTGGCACCAATCTCAAGAGAATTGTAATTAAGAGCATGATTTTAGACATTTATGTTCTGTTCACACAAACACAATTGATGGGATTCCCCCTTGCATAAGGGCTCCCTGGTTTCCCCCTTGTGGAAGTATAGGGTTTTTAGGAACTCCAACAACCATTTTTTGGCCTTGTGGAGGAAAAGTGTTCATCAAGACAATGAGTTTTTTATGGGAATCCTCCCACGGCAACAATCATTGGGATTCCTCCAACTTGGGGCACTAGTGAGTCAAATGGTATTCCTTACACAATTTCATAGAAAATTGACCTTCTTCTCTTTCTTTCTCGAGGCACCAATATTGTTATTGATTGCATTATTTCCTCTGGCCCCCTTCTTGTTCTTTTTCTTTTTATTTCCTCCAATTTGATACTTACCCTTGGGGTTTTATGTTTTCATGGTATGGACATTTGAGGATTGAATTCGACCAGAGGTACTAGCAGTACCTTTTGCAGTCGTAGATGAATCCAAATACATTTTTCTCATTTGGTGCATAACCTGATTGGCCATGAAATTCCCTATGGAACCAACCACACCATTGACATGTTGTCCCAATTTTGGTTTTATAGGATATGTGTCTTCCCTCGATGTTTTGAGAAAGATCTCATAAAGAACCCTAGACTGCGAATAATGTTTTTTTAACTATTGGGCTCTAAAAATAACATGTTCCTTAGTAGTGACTCCTAACAAAGCGACATATTTGGAAATATATGAAAAAAAATAATTGAGAAACCAACGCAACAAGAAATCATTAGGGATTTTGGATTTGATCACTTGGAATATTCTCTTCCACTCTTAGATGTGGTTGAAGATATGTGTGGAATTGTCCTATCAAAACAAGGTAAAACGATTTGTGCATGTCAATTGTCCTATCAATTGGTTGGTACAAATAAATGAATAACCTAGCATATAACAACTACTAAACATAAAAGGAGCATTCACTTGAAAAGTAGGGTTTTGGGGAAAGCTCGTTGGGTCCTGAACAAATGGAGGAATTCCTATGCTCATCTGGTTTCCCATTTTCAAGAAGGAAAATATTCCCATTAGCATGATGGAAGTTGGATAATATCTACTTCCAACTGATGGAATTAGCATAATGATATTCCTCCCTCCAAATAAACTAGCAAGGAAGGAGGTAGAAAAACTCCCCACTGACTTGTTAATGTTGGGGAAGATAGGGGGTGTACTAGATACAACATGCAACATTCTAATTGATGAAATCCCAAAAGTGGAAGCACTGCCACCATACGACATAGAGGGTTGAGTCCCAACTCCACTATTAGGAGTTATTATGGGAGGCAAGGTACCTCCACTTGAATCTCTTGACATGGATGGGAGTGTTCTTGTCAAATGGAAACCTATAATCGGTGGAACAAATCCTCTACTAGACACAACCAAAATGGGGGTATGGGTTCCCTTAGTCCCTTAACTACTAACGATGATATTCACAATATACCACTAGTAAAATGGTTTTGCAATGTGATTTGTATTCTTGATAGTTCGAGCGTGCAAAAGAACAAGATTATTGGGACTGATAAGTGTGGATTACAATTCACCACATATGGATCAAGAATATTCTTGATCTCGACTGGATCAATATCATCCAATGGTAGAGGATATGGAACTCTCCCTAGGAATGTTATGTGACCATTCAAATCCTTTAGATACACTTTAGGTCGATAATTCCTCCTCATTGCACTCTTCTTGCATAGGTCCCTCCCTTGCAGGATTGTCTGATGTAGCTTGGGTCTCTTCTACTTGCTCACACAAAGGAGAATCAGTATCATCCAACCTTCACCTTTGAGGATGTCACTCCAAACTTTCAAGTGAAATACCTTATGTCTTTCAATACTGGAAGAGTATTTGGTTAGCCACTTGTTGAACAAAATTTGGTCATTTATATTTTCCCACTCTTGGATTTATAAAAAAAATGATATCATAAGGTGAAAATTTTTCAACTATTATAAGTTCCTTGAATTGTCCTTGGTCTCATCTTCTCCACGCATTTTTCGGATAAAAAATATGAGTTCATATGCTCAAGATATCCAGGTTTAAAGTTTCAAGCAAAAAACAACGCCTCTTCCATGTGGAATAAAGCTAATTTCTTGAAGACGTATCCGATTTTTGGGTCCCAGACCCTGATTTTCTTTAATTTTCAGGCCCAAAAATCTTACAAATATTCACGTGCCGAGTTCAACACCTTTAAAAATATTCTATTCTATCATTCGTGGGAACTCGCCATACTCACTTACCCACTCCACTCCACTCCATTACCTTATCCCATACTTAAGTTTTATTTGAGTTATGGCGGTTGGTCGGACTCGCCATAACTCCCTCACATGACGTACACCTCTGACACACTCATTTCTCCCCCCTTACTTCCGCTCCCCTCAAAATTCTTCCCCACTATTCTCTCACCTTCCTCACTCCCCCTTTGATCCAGGTGGATATTGGTGGCCACCCACCTGTTCCAACTCGCTCCTCTTATCAGTTCTCTTAGTTCAACATGTTCTTCTATAATTCTTTGTAATTGTGGGATTTACACTTCCAGGGCTATCTAAATCCCTACACATCTTCCAGGTGGATACTAGTGGCCCTCCACCTAATCCAATTGGATTATTTTGTATGTTTTCATGTCGACACATCTTGATGTACTTCTAGGGTTGTTTTGGGGCCCTAAAAATGTTATTTTTTCTCACCACAGTCAAAATGTATATGAAGTCATAGTTTGACAGAATAATGCATAGTTCTAGAAAATACCTTTCCAATGGGCTATCACGCACGTAAAACATAGATCGTATGTAAAAGTTACGACCCCGGGAAGTTTATGTACTAACTTACCCAAACGGGGGCCCACATGACTTTTGGCGTTTCATCTCCTAGGGTTAGGTTTTTGGATGTCTAGGGTTTTGGAATTCATGGTTATCATAAAAATTCATTCAGAGCCTCATTGTAATCATCTACTTGCGAATGAGCGTAGCCGTCACATCTCTTCTAAGAGATAAAGTTGCCACCATTCTAGCGAGTCTTGCACTCTATATTTTTACAGTCTCTTTACAATTATTTCATTAATATAAATCAAGTATTGCTGTATTTCTCTATTTATGGAAGTTTTTATGAGTATTTCATTGTAATTTCTCTACTTTCATTTCATTCCGAAAATAAATCCAAATCAGTGGTATCAGAGTAGGCTTCTCTTGATTGTTTTTCAGTGCATGTCCCCGACAAGGTCTGAGTATAGGTAGTTGGGTATCGAGCTTATCTCTCTTGAGGAAAATCATTCTCGCAAGCCCAAGAAACCCTTGATGGCGACATAAAATAAAGAGGATGGAGAAAACTATTCTATTAACCTGTTGCTTGAGCAAGCTCTCGCTCGACAGAGGGACGAAATGATGGAGAATTTTGCACAATCCTTCAATGCCTGCTGATAACAATAGGTGATCTTCATCAAGCGACCATTTTGGAGGAACCTCTCCCTTCAAGGTACAAGTTAATTTTGATATTCCCATATTTGAAGGTCAGATAGATGCAGATGCTTTAGAAAAATGGTTAATTCTATTAGAAGGTTATTTCTCTGTTCAAATTTTTTCCGACAAGGAAAAGATCACCTTCGCACTCCTCAAGGCTCTCCCCCATGTCAAACATTGGTGGGAAACTTACTGGAAGAAAAGATCCATAGAGGAATATGGAATATATGGGGCCGATCCCACTTGGGATTTTTTTGTGGATGCATTCAAAGAACAATACTATCCCGTTGATAACTATGAAGACCAGTACATGAGATGGACCACACTGTGGCAAGAGAAGAGCCAAACAGTGCCAGAGTTCACAAATACTTTCCATACCTTGCGCACCAAGCTGGGAATTAAAGACTTCGAGTGACATCTGATTCTGAAATACCGTGGGGCTCTGCATAGGTACATCTAAACTGAAATGGATTTCCTAAACATATCATCATTGAGAGTTGCCTATCGATATGATGTCAAAATCGAGCATAAATTTAGGCACTAGAACAAATGGGAATTCGGGTCTCCAAATATGGCACAACCAAATCATGGTAAAGACGACCCTAACCAATAGGCTTTAGATAACCAATCCAAGACACAAGACAAAAAGGGTAAAGGGAAGACAAATAATGACACTGGGAAGTGGTGTGACTTCCACAAAATCCCCTGGCACAACAACGATGAATGTCGCTCGAAATAGTCATTGGTGGCTGAGGTCAAAGACACAGAGCCAAACCCTAATTCAGAATCCGATCTAGAAAATATTGAAAATAGACAGATCATCGACGTAGACCCCATTGCTACTGTCTTCACCACAACAATTCAACCAGAAGAAACAGTATATCCTGAAGAGGGGGAGTGCCTCTTCCATTCACATATGTGGGTGAAGGGGACCCCATTGGATTTCATTGTTGATAATGACAACAAGAAGAACCTCATCTCAGCTAAGGTTGTCAAACAATTGGGGTTGTCGACAACACTACACCCTCATCCATACAACATCAGGTGGATTCACCAGGGGCAAGATCTCCGTGTCAGCCAACAATGTCACCTGTTCTATGGCATCCAACCCTTCAAGGATGAGGTAGTGTGTGATGTTTCCCCTCTTGATGTCTGTGATGTTGTTTTGGGCCAACCATATATGTGGAGACGTCATGCTTTCTATGAGTCTAGACCTTGTAGTGTCATTATTACTCTGGGAGTTCAACTCTATAGGATACCAGAGGTAGTTTCGACTACTGCTCCACGAAAACAGTGCCGCAAGGTAATATCTCATACTACAAAATTCATCCTCTTCATAGTCTATTCAAAGGATGCACAAAATACCGCTACATCCAATGCACCCTCAACACCTTCTATCCAACAAAAACATATTGTTTCTTCACCCACAATGGTGCCTACATAATGCCCCGTGAAACCCAGAGACAACAGATTGGTGGAGCATATTCAACCATGCCAACAATAGATGTGTGACAATATTCCACAGGCCAAGCAACACAACATCTCCAACAAAGCACACAACTCACCAAGATTCAGATTCAAAAAATGCTTTCCCCTCTTCCCTGAGCACTCAACACAATGGAGACCATTGCTTCCTAAGGGGGGTAGGATTGATCCAGGTGGATATTGGTGACAACCCACCTGTTCCAACTGGCTCCTCTTGTCATTTTTTAGTTCAACACGTTCTTCTGTACTTCTTTGTAATTGTGGGATTTACACTTTTGGGGTTGTTTAAATCCTTACACATCTTCCAGGTGGATAATGGTGGCCTCCCACCTAATCCAACTTGCTTTTTTTGTATGTTTTCATGTCAGCACATCTCGCTGTACTTCCAGGGCTGTTTTGGGGCCCTAAACAATGCTCTTTTGGATCACTAGAGTCAAACTGTAGACACAGTCAAGGTTTGAAGGGGTAATGCATATTTCTCGAAAATACCTTTCCAACGGGCTATCACATGCATAAAACAAAGATCGCATGCAAAAGATACGACCCCGAGAACTTAATGCACTAAATTACCCAAACAAGGCCCACATGACTTTTGGTGTTTCATCTCCTAGGGTTAGGTTTTTGGATGTCTAGGGTTTTGGAATTCATGGTTATCATAAAAAGGCCTTCAGAGCCTCATTGTAATCATTTTCTTACAAATGATCGTAGTCATCACATCTCTTCTCAGAGATAAATCTACCACCATTTTAGCGAGTCTTGCACTCTATATTTTTACAGTCTCTTTACAATTCTTTCGTTAATAGAAATCAAGTATTGCTGTATTTCTTTGTTTCTGGAAATTTTCATGAATATTTCATTGTAATTTCTCTACATTCATTTCATTCCGAAAATAAATCTCGATCACCCTTTTTCCCTTTATATCATACTTAACATTTAAAAAATAAATAAAAACCAGACTCACGGGGACAGACTCACCCACTCCCCCTCATTCCTCACTCCCTCACCCATCCCTGCTCCCCACATACCTTAATTAAAATTATTTTGAGTATGGTGGTCAATCGGACTTGCCATACTCCTTTTCCCTTCCCCCTCACATTTCCTCAAGTCCTCCCCAGATACTCTCACCTCACCTCTCCCTCACCTCACCCTAAGTCACTCCCTCTCACTCACTCTCTCTCAACCGAAGTCACTCCCTCTCACTCTGCTCCCTACATTTCTCCCTCCCCTCTTATGTGACCTACATTTCTACCCTCCTCCTATACTACCCTTTCCCCCTTTCCTACACTCCCGTTCCTCCCACACTTAACTCCTTTCATAAAACATTATTACTATTATATTACTCACCTCTAACTTTTCCATTTCATACATTATTTTATTTAACCCACATGTAACCTTATGCAATGTGCCCAAATATCCTTGGATGACATGGAAATATGTTTAAGCCTATGGAGGAGTGCCACATGGAATCCAATTAATTGGAGACACATGGAAATATATTAATGGTTGGACGAAATTCAATCCAAGGGCCCAGATTTGTCCACGAATTTTGATCAATGGTGGCTGAGTCACGATCTTGCAGAGGCCATAACTTGAGCTCCCGGTGTCGAAATATCACAAAATTTATATAGTTGGAAATGTATTTCGACGTAGAATATGATGGTACATGTTTCAAAGGATGAAGTTTGCTACATTTCCCCTAGAAATTAAAATATCATTTAGCTACATTTTTAATGGGCATGCGTGACAACTCAACTTCACAAGCTCATATCTTGAGATCCAGGCGATAGATTTGGACAAATTTTATATAATTGGGAAGATAAGACAATGAATATCACATATGAAATGATTTCCATGTCTATTTTTTTTTTTTTATCATTCCCAAAGAATTAAAACACAGTCGTCCTCTTTTAAAGGGAAATGAATTAAATTTCCAAAAATAAAAGTTTAATTAAAATTTTATTAAAAAAAGGAGAGGGACCCACTTTCAATATACTTGTATTAATGATGTGAATTCATTAATGAGGTATTAATAAGGAATTAATTAAAGGAAATGTTTCAAGAATAAACTTGTACGAGAGTTTCTAGAAGGGAGAAAGACTAACTACTCAAGTAGTTAGAAAATCTCTCCTTAAAAAGAGAAGAGAGGCTCCACCAAAGGTCCAAGAAATCAATATTGTCAAAGGGGTAGGGCATAAGATCAGAGAAAGAAAAAGGTACATCCATGGATACACAATCAAGCTTATGATCAAAAGAAATAAATCTCCATCTTCTCCATTCTTTCTATTTTTCTAGACCACTTCTCATAGTTTTATGCTTGAATCTCAGAGTTGGGCACAAGGCTGAGTTGTTGAGTGTTCTTCTTATATTCTTCTAAGATATTTTCTTATATGATCATGAAGTATTTGTAGCCACATACATGGCTTTCAAATATTTTGTAATGAAGAACATATTTCATGAATAAAACTCCACAAAGAATTGCTTCGGGGTTGATCTTAACTATATCTTGTAACTTTGAGTTTTAAGTATGAGATATTTGAGGTTGAACTATCAATTTCTCTTTTATTACTAATTGCAGTACTCTGTTAAAATTATTTGAGATGATCAAATCATTCTCTCCTATTTCTCATGAAGAAGATATGGATGTATTTATATACGATAAAGAAGATTGTGTGTGATGTTGATCACAATTCATTCTAATGTTGAAGCCCACCTTCAATATTTTCTTATTGTAAAAAAGACTTTTGTTGCACATAAAGATCATATAGGGTTATTGAAGAACCATTTTAATTTAAATCCAAGCAATACAGATTTGGGGTTTGCTGTCTAGCACTCTCCCTACTCAAGGATATTCAAAGATATATCTTTTAGCCAAAGAAGAGAACCACCTCTCTAAAAATGAAGGAGGACTAATGTCCTCATGAGGTTGCCATTTTGGTCCTGACGGATTCAAGAGTCAAAATTTTTGGCGACCATACTGGGGAACGATTTGTTTTCAAAATATTTGAGGAACCAAAACTCTCCATGGATCAAAGTTTCTAGAAGAATATTCAAGAAAATTGTTGCTTATTTTTAGCATGGCTCACCTGTTTTGTAATTTCAAAAAGAAACGAGAAGCACCAAAGATTCGAGAGAATGAACTCCCTGGAAAATCCATTGAAAAAATCCAAAATGAAGGGTTTCATTCATTTCATAATGATTCTTTATATTCTTCATCAAGCCCATCAATGGCTTTCCAAGACTCGACAAAAGGGAGAAATACTCAAAGAAGGAGGCGATTTCATAATACCCCTTTAAATCTACCAAAAATAGACTTTCAAATGCCCAATATTCCTATTGATTTTTTTTCTACATTCTTCGGGGATGCTTCAGAAGTTGCAGAGCAACACTTGATTAATTTTAAAGGTACATGTTATGATTTCAACCTCACTGAAGACAATGTTAAATGTATATTATTACTACAAACTCTACGAGATGATGCTCTTCAATGATATAGTTCATTAATTCCTAACTCCATTACTAGCTGGGATGTGTTAAAATATTCATTTGCAGAAAAGTTTATCCCAAAGGTCCAGTTATATGTTTTTGCTGATGTTTTAAATGTTGCTTCCCACCCACCCTCCCCCACATGGAGACAAAAGGATGAAATGAATGATTTAGAAAAAGAATATCATGAAACACTGCACGACTTTTATGAATCAAAATCTTGTTGTTGAGAATGAAGGAAAGAATTCCAAAGACCAAGAAAATGATATCATCATCTCATATACTCCATATGAGGAATAAATTAAAGAGTCTCCACCAAATATGCAAGAAGAGTTCAACCAAAATAAAGAATAATTGGTGGAAGAAAACAATTTTGAGAATAAAGAAGATAACCATTGCATAGAAGAAGAACATTGTCAAGACATCACCAATGAAACAATGATCTTGAATGTGGAAAAAGAAGAAAAAAAGAGTGTTTTCAAGAAATAAATTTCTCATTTGGTTGAAGATAGCAACACTCTGGGGTAGCCAAGAGTAGATTATATCGAATATTGGTTCGAAAGTATTGTCAGCGCGCCAATGCAAACAAGCCTTCTGCACACATTGCTTGATCCCATTGCTCCTGATTTATTGGTAGTAACCCCAATATTTTTCTTACTGTTGGAGCCCATTTCACAAGTCGATTGGATGCTTGAATGGCTCCATTGGAAATATACCTACACCTAAGGTGCCCCTTTCTTTCAATTAAGTTATGGTAGCTAGATCATGCATGTACATATTTTTTTTCAATGTTGCACACCAAGGCATTCAAACTTGAAGGTAACTCCATGAAATGAGAAGAATTGAAAGAACTCATTTTGAAGATGACTTCACAGCCCAATGGAGAAGGTAGTTGGTCTTGAGATTATGGTGTTCTTAGCAACCCACAGGGGGTCACTGTCCCGTAGTTGGAGCCAATTGTTGACCAAAATTTAGTCATCTATATTTTCCCTCTTTTGGATTTATAAAAAAAATGATATCAGAAGGTGAAAAATTTGGAAATATTGTAAGTTCCTTGAATATTCCTCGGTCTCAACTTCTTCACGCATTTTTCGGATAAAAAATCTGAGTTCGTATGCTCAAGATATCTAGGTTTAAAGTTTCAAGCGAAAAACAACGCCTCTTCTATGTGGAATAAAGCTAATTTCCTAAAGACATATCCAATTTTCGGGTCGAAGACCCCAATTTCTTTAATTTTTGGGCCTAAAACCCTTAAAAATATTCATGTGTCGGATTCAACACCTTTGAAAATATTCTATTCTATCATTCATGGGAACCTGACATACTCACTTACCCACTCCACTCCACTCCATTCCCTTATGCCATACTTAAGTTTTATTTGAGTTATGGTGGTCGGTCAGACTCGCCATAACTCCCTCACCTCTCCCCCTCACTCACCTAATGTCCACCTTCGACACACTCATTTCACTCCCCTTACTTCCTCTCCCCTCAAAATTCTTCCCCACTATTCCCCCTTACCTTCCTCCCTCCCCTTTTTCCCTTTATATCATACTTAACATTTAAAAAATAAATAAAAACCAGACTCACCCACTCCCCCTCATTCCTCACTCCCTCACCCATCCCCTCTCCCAACATCCCTTACTTAAAATTATTTTGAGTATGGAGGTCGGTCGGACTCGTCATACTCCTTTTCCTTTCCCCCTCATATTTCCTCAAGTCCATCCCCAACACTCTCACCTCACCTCTCCCTCACCTCACCTCACCCTACCCTACACCACTCCCTCTCACTCCATTCCCTACATTTATCCCTCCCCTCCTATGCCACCTACATTTCTACCCTCCCCCCTGTACTACCCTTTCCCCCTTTCCTACACTCTCGTGCCTCCCACACTTAACTCGTTTCATAAAACATTATTACTATTATATATTTTTTTTTTTAACAGAAACGGTTGTGGGATTTTATTTATAATAGGCAGAGAGGGCTGCCAATCCCGTACATGATCGACCAGAGCTACCGCTCTGTAGTTCCCTTACCAGCCAGATAACTGTGCTAAATACATACTACTGAG
>ML795597.1:159655-175663 GCA_009831015.1 Picea engelmannii | reverse complement strand
GTGGTTTTGGTGGACGGCCACAGTCCCATAAACTGACCGACTAACCCTCGATTGGCTAGGGCTACTGCTATCTTCATTGGATTCTCTTCCGGCAATGCTATTTCAGGAATCTCGTCCAACTTTTTAATGAATTTCGGGATCTCTGGGGGTGCAGTCTGCTTCCCACGGCTGTGGATGAGCCTACGGAAGGCGTCAGCAATCGAAGGGGGGGCGGGGGATCCGCCCCCTGGCGCCGCCATGAGCTTCAAACCCTAACTACAACCCTAGCGTTCGCTCTCAACCAGTCCGTCCTCCATCGCTCCCAATATCTCCCTAAATTGGAAATGGTTTGTAACTTAATGTAAATAGATTAATTCCTTACTATTATATTACACAACTCTAACTTTTCCATTTATACATTATTTTATTTAACCCACAGGTAACCTTATGCCATGTGCCCAAATCTCCTTGGATGACATGGAAATATGTTTAAGACTATGGAGGAATGCCACATGGAATCAAATTAATTGGGGACACATGGCAATATATTAATGGATGGACGAAATTTAATCCAAGGGCCTAGATTTGTCCACGAATTTTGATCAATGGTGGCTAAGTCACGATCTTGCAGAGGCCACAACTTGAGCTCTGGGTGTTGGAATCGTGAAAAAATTATACCGTTGGAAATTTATTTCAATGTATAAGATGATTGTACAAGTTTCAAAGGCTGAAGGTTGCTAAATTTTCCATATAAATCAAAATATTAGTTAGCTGCATTTTTAATGGGCATGTGTGACAACTCAACTTCACGAGCTCATATCTTGAGATCCAGGCGACGGATTTGGACAAATTTTATATCGTTGGAAATATAAGACCATGAAGATAACATATGAAATTATTTCCATGGCTAAAAGTGTTTTTATAATTCCCATATAATTAAAACACAATTGTCCTCTTTTAGAGGGAAATTAGTTAAATTTCAAAAAATAAAAGTTTAATTAGACTTTTATTAAAAAAAGGAGAGGGACCCACTTTCAATATACTTGTATTAATGATGTGAATTCATTAATGAGAAATTAATGAACCATTAATTAAAGGGAATGTTTCAAGAAGAAACTTGTACGAGAGTTTCTAGAAGGGAGAAACCCTAACTACTCAAGTAGTTAGAAAATCTCTCCTTAAAAAGAGAAGAGAGGCTCCATCAAAGGTCCAATAAATCAATATTGTCAAAGGGTAAGGGCATAATATCAGAGGAATAAGAAGGTACAACCATGAATACACAATCAAGATTCTTATCAAAAGAAAGAAATCTCCATCTTCTCCATTCTTTCTATTCTTCTGCACCAATTCTCATAGTTTTATGCTTGAATCTCAGAGTTGGGCACAAGGCTGAGTTGTTGAGTGTTCTTCTTATATTCTTCTAAGATATTTTCTTATATGATCATGGAGTATTTGTAGCCACATACATGGCTGTCAAATATTTTTTAATGAAGAACATCTTTCATGAATAAAATTCCACAAAGAATTTCTTTGGGGTTGATCTTGACTGTATCTTGTAACTTTGAGTTTTAAGTATGAGAATTTGAGGTTGACCTATCAATTTCTCTTTTATTACTAATTTCAGTACTCTGTTAAAATTATTTGAGATGATTAAATCATTCTCTCCTGTTTCTCATGAAGAATATATAGATGCATTTATATACGATAAAGAAGATTGTGGGTGATGCTAATCACAATTTCATTATGATGTTGAAGCCCTCCTTCAATATTTTCTTATTGTAAAAAAGACTTTTGCTGCACATAAAGATCATATTGGGTTATTGAAGAACCATTTTCATTTAAATCCAAGCAACAAGGATTTGGGGTTTGCTGTATAGCACTCTCCCTACTCCAAGATATTCAAAGATATATATTTTAGCCAAAGAGGAGAAGCACCTCTCTAAAAACGAAGGAGGACTAATTTCCCCATGAGGTTGTCGTTTCAGTCCTGACGGATTCAAGTGTCAACACCACTTTGAATCAAATATTAAAAAGCAATGAGATAGAGAAAACCTAATACCAACTAACAATGAAATAATGAACAAGAAACTACAAAGTTCATGAGATACATCAACAATCAAAACAACTCTCCCAAAGCTCAACTCAAGGGTGTTAGGTCCTGAATCCAATATAGTGAAGAGTTAATAAAAATATCCTTCTAGAAGTTGATATGAGTTGATTAAGTACCAAGACTAGCTAATAAAGGTACATGAGATAGTTATGGTAACCTCAAGAAAAATCACCCAAGGTGAAATTACCCTCATGAAAATCGGCACCCTCTAAGGGAGTTGAAACTAAAAATAATGTTTATGCCTCAAGTACCGCAAGTACTTCCCACTTGCAGTCACCTGTGTGATGCCCTGGGAAAAATCCACTAATGTTACAACTTCACAATTGATGACTGGGTGGAACAATCATGGGTCAAGACTATGCATAACTAGGGAATGCAAGAATGAGTCCTCAACCTGAAGTTCCACAGAGAAATAATGTCACCCTAAGGACTTTCCACTTCAATCCAAATCCATTGAACACACAATAATCCCACCAAAAAAACGAAGATGGGATATTTTCTTTAGTTGCTTAGCTTGACCTTGTGCTTGAAACCTATGTTAGAGGTTCTTTCATGACAAGTGGTCCTAGTTACTAATGGATTTTGCACTTGCTAGTCAGATTCTAGTTTGGTTTCTCATCCTTGGAGAGTTTACACCAAGGATCTATACCTAGACTATATTGTTTTTTATAACAAGAAAAAGTCTAGTTGATTTTAAATTAATCATTTATTTTAGAGGCCATTGAATTACTCAAAGGAATGGTAGTGCAACTTATGATGTTTAAAGACTCTTGCAGTAAGAAATGTAAGAACAATGGAAAACAAAATTCACACTTATCCTTCATTGTATTCAGTTTCAAACACGCATAAAGCATGAACAACTTCAAGTGAAAAAACACAATTCAAACATAAACATTCTTTTTATATTTTCTCTTTTGAAACTATGATAATGGAATCCTACAAAAAGCAACGATTTAAAGGAGAAATGCAACTAATAAGAATTACTTGAAATGTGCAAAAAGAAAGAAAAAAAGGAACACAAAGACAACTTTTTTTCCCTTTTCTTTATGAATGAACCCTAAATGCATGCAAACAAGCATAAATCACAAGAACACCTCACTACTTGCAGACCCCAACCCTCATAACAATCAAAACACTGAAAAAGGAACGAAAAAAGGAATGAAAAAGGGACAAAAACTGAGAAATTTTGATTCCCAACATGTACACATTCCTTATATGAGAGAAACAAGTGTGTATACACTCCTTTTTTGAGAGAAACCAACACGTGAACACTCTATTACTAAAGGAAACAATCATACATATTCTGTTTTCGGAAAAAACTTCTCAAAGTCTCTCAAAAATACCTTGAAGACTAGTCTATAGTACTAATAGTAAGACAAACACAAAGATGACTATGATAGAAATCTTAGAAAATCCAAAAAGTAGTAAGGTAAACTCTAACAAGATGAACTCAAGGAGTTCTCCCTAGTGGAGCCACCAATTCTATTGTGGATGAATTTATCCTATAGCTAGGGTGGACTATTAACATATAAGTTTGAAGAACAATGCACTTCTATCTCTAATATTGATTTGGATTGGATCCTTATATTGTTTGTCATCTATCTCGATCCTCTCATAGTGGAAAAAAAATTGGAGGATTCAACTTGCAGGGCTATTTTAGTGGTAGGTCCCAGTTTGGAAAATTGGGGTTTGAAACCTTTCAGAGCCATTTTGAGCCATTAAATGGAGTTTTTTTAGAGTTCTAGTGGCCAAAATTTATCATGCCCTCTTGATAGTGTTCTACTCTCTGATACCTTTCCAATAGTTTGGACCATGCGTTAATTGGAGTTCGTATGAAAATGTTATGCCTCCCGCAAGTTGACCTATTGTGTTGACCATCATGATATAAGAGGATGCCACATCAACTCCCATTACTCATGCATATGGGGCTAGCTATGTATGTAATTTCAATACGATTCTAGAAGGTTCAAAACCCTATCACAATTGAGGGTTGAGGAAGTAAAAAACCTACCCCTAGATGGATATTGATCTATGTTAAATATCATGCCACTAGGAGGAGTAGGGGTTCCATTCTTTTGCATTGTATCTTGTTCTATAGCTGAGAAAAACATCTGAGAGTGGTATTTTGTGAGCATAATAGAGGAGGAGATATCTTGTAGAAACCATACAGGCCACAGGTTAAAGGAAACTCCATCGAGGGCGTCTCTTTATTTATACTTGCATCATTTATATAGCAAAGAAAAGAGAGCAAAGCAACCTCACCTTCTAGCTAGGTTTTCTCTCGTATTGGGTTTCCCAAGTCATATCTTGTGTTTATTTGTGGATGGTGTGTGTATTTATTTATGATCTCTATTTTTCACATTTGAACTCTTTCATACATTTTTCTAAGAAGAAAACCAATAATCAAAAGTTTGAGATCTAAAGGAAAAATAACCTTAATAGTAAAGATTTCAGTTATTTATTAGATCTGTTGTGATAAACGGTTCCAGTGGAATATCCACGACATTCTACAGATCATATTGGTATCAGAGCATGTTTTTATTTTGAGTATTTATGGGAATTTGCAGGATCCAGGAATCGATTTAAAGAGAAGTCGTAGAAACCTTAGCCATGGTGAACAAGTCTATTTATAACAATCCTCAAGATCTAGCAGAAGAGATATTTGAGAGGTTGGAAGCGCAAATTTCCAACATCAGTCGAAATATGAACCTCCTCATGGTGGCTCTAGCAAGAAAGCTTGGATGGTTTGGAGATGATGGAGGCTCTAACTCAAATATCAGATCGTAGGGGAAATCAGGAGATCATGAAGACTCAGGAAATGAGTCACAGAAAGAATTCGAGAAAGAGCAGCCAAGTTCGAGTGTCATGAAACCTTCACAGTCCATATTTAATATGGAAATGAAAGTGGATATACATCCATACCATGGTGATATCGATGCATTTAAATTGAAGACCAAAATATTTCATTTGCTAGATTGAATTTTATTTTAACGTTCACCATATAAATGAAGAACAAGAGATTTCATTTACTATATTGAAGTTAGATGGCCATGCTTTAACCTGGTGGGAAATCCATACACAAACACTTAGGCTAGAGGGTGATCCACCAATAACTAGGTGGGGGGACTTCAAAATCCTCGTCAAGTCCCAATTCTACCCTATTGGGTATGTAGAGGACCAATGGATCTGGTGGCACTACTTTAGGTAGAGGTAGGGGTAGAGTGTACAAGAGTACACCATTGAGTTTAGAAAGATGGCCATCATGATGGGTATCTCTCCAAAGAACCCAATTGTACTCTTTAGGTATATGGGGGGTTTACACAATCATCTACAAAAGCAGGTGATTCTCTTCAAGACAAGGATAACATATGAGGCATTTGTACATGCATAGTACCTATAAAACATAGGCCAAAATAAGGGGCAACCAAGTGGTTCGAAGCAGAAAGAGAACCAAGAAGCTTCCAAGGAGGGGAATAATGAGTGGAAAGGGGGACAAAATAAGAAGACAACAAACACTACACATCAATGCAAAGATCTAAGCAACCATTGCAATCATTGCAACATTGATGGCTACATCGAGGAAAAATGTTGGAAACTACATCCAGAGATGAACCCGAAGAATCACAAGAAAGATGGAAAGAAAAATAACCTTCTAGCCAAAAATCGAGAAATCAGGTTGATAGTAGCTCAATTGTGGACAAAAATATTGTCTGCACATATGTGTAGAAGGAGGTGAATCTGAGTAGCCTTCATCTCCAGGAAGAGAAGGAGATGACCAAGATCTTCCACATCAAGAATCAGGTCAAGAAGACTAAGATAGATGCTTTGTTTGATTCTGGTTCACAGGCTAATATCATAGCAATGGATATGGTCAAAAATCTTGGATTGGAAGTTCATGATCATCCTATCCCCCATCTATTGGATTGGGTAAACAAGGATGCAAAGATTAAATTATTCATAAGTGATGATTTTATTGATGAAGTGGAATTGGACGTGGTACCCCTTGATGTATGTGGAGTAGTGTTTGGAAGCCCCTACATGTATATGAGGGATGAAATCTTCATGCATAGAGTCAACCATTACCGACTTATCAAGGATGGGAAGTCCTATATCATTATTTCACATAAATGCAAGTCAGATATCTCAATGGTAAGTGCCAATGAAACCAAGAAGTTGATTAGTTCTAGTAAGAAACCTGTTTTATTTTCTTAACAGAAAATCAGTCTAATGATAAGTCAATGATAGTGAAGGCATCCTTGGTGGGGTGTACTAAAGAGTAGAAACATAAATTGGAGGAGTTGCTACATGAATAAACATGAGTGTTCAAGGAGCCTAAAGGACTACCACCCAAGAGGATGTGGAGCATCAAATACAGTTATTTCCATACTCCCCATTTCCGAATATTGGGCTATATAGATAGTTTGTTCTAGAAGCGAATGAAGTGAAGAAGCAGTTGTAACAATTGTTGGAGTAGGTGTGATTTGGCCAAGTACCTAACCTTGTGGGTCACCCATCATAATTATACCCAAGAAAGATAAGACTTGGATAATGTGTATCGATTATAGGACATCAAACAAGATTACACTGAAGAATCGGTTTCCTCTACCAAGGATTGATGATCTATTGGACCACCTACACCATGCCAAGTACTTCACTAATATAGATTTGAAATCATGATATCACTAGGTACAAGTCAAAGAAGAACATACCTGGAAGATTCCGTTCAAGACGAGGCACAAATTTTATGAGTGGTTGGTTATGCCATTCGGTTTATGCAACACACTGGCTACATTTATGAAACTATTGAATGATGTTTTACGCCGTTATCTAGATTCATTTGTTATTGTTTATTTGGATGATATACTGGTTTATAATAATACTTGGGAGGATCACATATCCCATCTTATGCAGGTGTTAGAGACTCTGAAAAAGAATTAGATGTTGGCCAATCTCAAGAAATGAGAGTTTTCTCAACAATCTTTGGTGTATTTGGGGTATGTGATCGGTGGAGGGGAGATCAAGGTAGATCCCGCAAAGATGGAGGCCATCAAGAAATGGCCAGTTCCTACAAATTTCACTAAAATTAGGAGTTTTGTTAGGGCACCAAAATACTTGCGGAAGTTCATAGCTTCATTTTGAGTGGTAGCTGCACCACTCCATGCCATAACAACCAGTGGTAAGAGTTTCCAATGGGGGAAGAATCAACATAAGGCCTTTGATGAGATGAAAAGAAAGATCAGTCAAGCATCAATGATTTCACTACCAAACTTGCAGAATCCCTTTAAAGTGGAGACATATGCAAGTGGGTATGCCAAGGGAGAAATACTGATGTAGGGAGGAAGGCTCGTCTGCTATCATTATGAAGTATTTCATGGGGTGGTTCTAAAATACCATACCTATGACAAGGAGCTATATGCCTTGGTACATGCTATCAAAAAGTGGAAGAACTATCTAATGGGAAAGGATACCATCATCCACACAGATCACCAACCACTATAGTATTTGCAAGCCCAAAGTAAGCTACAATAAACCAAACATTACAAGTGGATTGGTTTTTTACAACAATTTCATCTAGTCATCAAGTATAAGAAGGGTAGCAAAAATAAGTTAGCAGACATGATTTCATGGTTACTCACATCCAATATTATAGCTTTTGGAACTTTGATGCACATGGATCCTTTTGCCCATGATGCATACACAGAGGTATACAGAGAAGATGAGGGCTTCAAGGAGGTGTTTCATCAACTACATGGCCAAATTCATATAGAAGAAGGTGATGGAAAGGCTGAATATCATTTCCAGAATGGTTTACTCTATAAGATTGACAACCTATGTGTTCCTAAAGGTGAATTATTGTATATTATCATAGAGGCTCACACCTCCAAGGTTGCATGAAATTTTGATGTTAGGAAGACATTTTCCAACTTATAGAGGTATGTGTATTGACCCATAATGCAAGAAGATGTAGCATGATATATTAGAGGATGTATACTTTGTTGTACCAACAATACCAACAACATGAATCAAGGTCTATACCATCCCTTACATGTACCCACTCGACCTTGGGAACACATTTCCATGGATTTTGTGGGAGGTTTACCAACCACATGTAAGGGACATGAATATGTATTTGTGGTAGTTGACAGGTTCAATAAAATGTTGATTCTCGTGCCTTGTAAAAAGACCATCAAGGGACAGGAAGTAGCAAACTTGTTCTTTGAACAAGTCTGGGTGCACTTTGGGATACCGATAAGCATCATCTCAAATAAGGATACTAGATTTCTCAGTGCATTTTGGACTACATTGTGGGAGAATATGGAAACTAAGTTGAAGAGGTCTACAACATTCCATCCATAGATAGATGGGAAGATGAAAGTATTCAACATGACTTTGGTGTAGATTTTGAGGGGTTATAATCATAAGCATACAAAGACCTGGGATGAAAATCCGATCTATATACAACACTCTTATAACATAGTAGTCCACACTTTTATTGACAAGTCACCTTTTGAAACTTGCTTTGGATATTTTCCACCTTCACCCTTAGATGTTGTATATGAACATGAAGGAGGAGAGAGGGAGGACCTCATAGGAGATGCATTAAAGGCAAAAAAAATTGTTGAGAAGATAAGGCAGATCCATTTGCAAGAAAGTACATGAGACACTGAAGAAGTCATAAGAAAAGTACAATACTAGGCATGACCAACACATAATAGAGGGAACATTTAGAGTGAGAGACAGAGTATGGTTATAATTGAATAAGGAAAGGCTACAGGGTCCTGGTAAGAATATCAAGGCTCTGCGGTATGGCCCTTTTGAGGTATTATAAAAGGTGGGATATAACTCCTACAGATACAGTTAACCCCCATGCATGCACATTTACTCAGTAGGAAATGTGGATAATCTCAAATTCTATGAACCTTCAATGTTGGATCAAGAGGAGGATTAGGTCCTATCTTCCATAGAGGATTTAGCACAAGATACTCAGGTAGAGTTGGGAGAAGACATAGTTTTGCAGAAGAGGTCCAAAACTACAAGACCTGGGAAACATGACCTTTGGAAGATTGGGTTGAAAGGAAAACTTCCAGGCAAATCAAAGTGGAACTCTAGGGAGAAGGTAGAGGAAAAATTTCCTCACCTCATTCAATAAATATTTTGGGGACCAAAAGCCTCCCTAAATAGGGAGGTATGATACAGATTGGATCATTATATTTTTTTTCATCTATCTTGATCCTTTTATAGTGGAAAAAATTAAGGATTCAACATGCAGGGCCATTTTAGTGGCAGGTCCCACTTTGGAAAATTGGGGTCAAAAACCTTCTAGGGCCATTTTGAGGCATTAAATGGAGTTTTCTTGTATTTTTGGTGTCCATATGTTTTCCACACCACCTTTATGGTGTTCTACACTCTGAGACCTTTCCATCGGTGCAAACCGTGCATTAATCAGAGTTCATATGCAAAAATTATGCCTTCAGCAAGTTGACCTATTGCGTTGACCACCATGGTATGAGAGGATGCCACGTTAACCTCCATTACTCATGCATATGGGGATAGTCATGTATAAAATTTCAAGAATATTCTAGAAGGTTCAAAAACCCATCACAATTGAGGTCTGAGGAAGTCAAAAACCTACCCCTAGATGACTACCAGGCTATGTTAAAACTAGGCCACTAGGAGGAGAAGGGGTTCCATTCTTTTGCATCGTATCTTGTTCCATAGCTAAGAAAAACATTTGAGAGTGGTATTCCATGAGCATAACATAGGAGGAGATATTTTGTAGCATCCATATAGGCCACAGGTCAAAGGCAACTCCATAGAGAGTGCCTCTTTCTTTATACTTGCATCATTTCTACACCAGAGAAACGAGAGCAGAGCAACCTCACCTTCTAGTTGGGTTTTCTCTCGCATTGGGTTTCCCAGGTCATATATTGTGTTTATTTGTGGATGGAGTGTGCATTTATTTATGTTCTCTATTTTTCACATTTGAACTCTTTCATATGTTTTTTTAAGAAGAAAGACAATAATCAAGAGTTTGAGATCTAAAGGAAAAATAACCTTAATAATAAAGATTTTCGTTATTTATTAGATCTGTTGTGATGAACTGTTCCAGTGGAATATCCATGGAAGTTTACAGATCAATGATAAGCCTACAACTAGTTGTTGTAACTACTTTTTGGTTACAAGGAGGACCTACCTAGTCCTGATGTATGTTAAAATATGAGACCTCGTGTGTTGATCCTACTCCACTTGTCCTTGCTCCAATCTAAGCTCTAGACCTACACACAAGAAGACAAGAAATATTCCTCAAACCAAAAATAAAATCATAAACATGATTACAATAAAAAATCTTAACTAACTAGCCAAGAGAGTTAGTTCCATCACCAAATACATAAAGACATCAATTATTGAAAACAAACACTGAATTTGGGGAGAGAAAGAAGAGAGGCCTTCCATTTATATTAATAGAAAATAGGACTATACAAAGTTTTACTTGATTCATTGTATGCACCTTCCATAATCGTCATCCAAATTCCTCCTT
Organism: Picea engelmannii; assembly: GCA_009831015.1. NCBI lineage: Eukaryota > Viridiplantae > Streptophyta > Pinopsida > Pinales > Pinaceae > Picea > Picea engelmannii. The sequence goes on along the minus strand of ML795597.1, from coordinate 165,035 downwards.
CCTCGGGCCAGTTAGGACTGCTTCAAGACTCCAACTCTTCTTCATGCAATAGGATGAGGGAAAATGAGATATTTTCACCTGAAATGCATGAAAAGAAGAAAATACTCAGAAAGCAAGGGATTTTCGATGGCTAAAGGTCATAAAAACCCAGGGGAAACAATCACCTCTAATTACTCTGACAAAAGGATATCAAAATGCTAATTGTGGTGTTGTATCATTGTTTACCATTTCCTTCCATTTAGGCCTCGATTTATACCATTTCAAGTTGGTTTAGATAGTTTGGAATGGATTTCAGAAAGTTATGGAAGTAGTTTTTCCATAAACCTCGCTCATGAGAATGTGATTTTCACGAATTTTATATTTTTGTATCCACTTTTTGAGGCACGTGCTCCTTGTGAACATGAAGAGCATGTGCATTGCCAAGGAGGCTATTTAGGTAGTTTACAAAGTGATCAAAGTTAGCAAAAGGGGTATATGGTGGCCAATAAGGCATATTTGACATGGAGGTGTCAAAAGATGTCATAACACTTATTTCTGGTTAATCTACAATTATGTTCTCTATATACCTAGTTGTGTTTCAATTTTCAAGGATTAATGAACACTGCATTTAAAGTTGGTTAATTTATAAATTGGGAAAATAACTCATATATATATATATATATATATATATATATATATATATATATATAGAATTGTGTTCTTTTAAGATGAACTCTAATCCTAGACAAACAAAGACTTGATCTTCATTAGAAAGAGGAAGATTAACTTTTGAGATGCACATGTCATTGGAAAGGGTTTCTAGGGTTATTGGAATCCTCCATTTTCCATTTCGGTCTTTGGACATGACATCCCAATTTTTAGTTTGTGAACTACATGCCAATATGTAATATATACATGCAAATATGACACAATACATGTACTTTGGGATATCTACATTTGGGCCAATTTGGAATATGTACTCCAAACATGTACATTTTTTAATGAAATATTTATGACTCGGTTTCCTTGAATTAATTCATGTTTGTGATTTAAATCTATTCGTATAAGCACTTCAATCCATTGGTATTCCTTTCAATCCATTTTAGTTCGTTCTAGGTATCAAAATGATTTGCATAGTAAAATCATACTTCTATTCTTGATCCATGTCACTTTGTTCTATGTATCAAAATGATTTTCTTTGTAAAGATTTCCTAAATCTTGTAGATTGTATATTCATGAATTTATGGTGACTGCAAATTGATTTCCATCTTCCTTTCTTCTTGTGCATACGAGAAAGAATTATTTTAACAATTAAAACAAGTTAAAAGATCATGTAGAATCATTGGGTTTACAATGGTAACAATAGGAGCACTTTATGATTGCAATGGTATTTTGTCCAAAGATCCTATTTCTATGAGGTTTTATAGCAACATAATCCAAATCCTCTTTGGGTACAAGTATGTCAATGATAATGCACGATAACATGTCAAGTGGGTGTATTTCAAATGGTGGGTGGGGAAGTTGTTATCCTGATCCCCACCTAGGTTTGAATCCCACCTTTGTGACATTTTGCTCTTAGTGAGCTGATTTATATTGTAACAGATTAATTCTTTTGTTGACTAGCCTCGTTCCCTACAAAAAATGGTTTTATCTTAGGTACCATCTTCGAAATGAGGGGAAGTTCCCAACAGGTTTTCCCCAGGCGAGTTTCCTAGAAAAAAGATAATGCAGGAGAACATTAAAATCATGTAGTGTCATTGCAAAAATTGGATACTTAGTTATGGATGTGCTCCTTCTTCCATTGCAAAATTAAAAAATAAGAAACAAATCCCTTTCTCTCAATGGACTTCCTATAGGCCACTTCCAAAGTTCCACAACCATGAATATATATATTTTTTTCATGGAAGTTCACTCTCTAAATATGGTAATCTTAATCCCTTGTAATATGACTTGCTCAACATAAGAGATTGCAAAACATTTCTACTATCTTGTGGGTTAAGCATATTTCAAGAATGATGCTAAGTTCATTTTTATGAGCACAACCTTTAATCCTTGCATTAATGGCTCAATTATAAATAGTGAACAAAACATTTGTTCGTTTACCTTTCATCTAAGTTCAATTTTATGTCATAAATTCATATGTTTACATACATTGTATGTAAAAAAACTTCCATCCTTACACTAATGGCCAATATAAATATAAATAGTGAACAAACTTCCTTTTATGTAAAACTTAGTACAATTATTTTTATATTTGGGACAACAATTGTGTCTTTTTGTTTGCTATTAATAATCAACCTCCATTCACTTTAGAAAGGTTGAGGCCAAAGGTCAAGGCATCCATGCAACATAAGGATGGTGGGATAATTAGTATGCGGATGGTGGGTGTTGGGAAAAGATTTCTTTGAGCAATGGTAGTGGGTCTAAGTGAATTTAGTTCAGAGAAATTACTTAGTGGACTTAATTTTGAAGTAATTTTGAGCAAGGGTTATGTTATTAAAAAGTATTATTTTTCCAACAACAACTACCTTGGTTTGAAGAAAGATATTTTAATATTCATGGCACTTTCCAATACTTAAGAAATACCTCTTCTGACTTGAAGGGTGCCCCTAGCATAATTGTGATGTTTGGAATCCAATGGAGCTAGTACTCCATGAATATGATGCCCAGTTTCTGTTATATCGAAAGTTGTAATTCACATCCAAATGGTAATTAGGGACATCTGTAACAATGGTCCGAGGGTTGTAAAAACCAAACAAATTAGCAAAACTAAATTATGCCACCTTAGACACGTGTATTTTCCCATTATGAATTCCAACATGCCCTATGTTGATCTTCATGGCATTGATTTGTATAAGAGTGTAGTACTGAGCCATTAAACAAGTACATCATGTAATCTTATAGGATGGAATATTAACATCATTGACAACTACATCATTGTTCTAGTGTCACACACCTTGAAATATGTTTTTTCAAACAACTTTTGGATCTAGGGTTATATTTAGTGGGGTGCAATGTGAAAATTTTGTATTAGGGGGTCCATTAGAGAAATATTGACATCTAAAATGGGCATCCTATAGAATATAATAAAATAAGAGTTAAAATAATAAGATAAGAGTTGTGGTTTTTCAAAGGGAAACAAAGAAAAATACATTTTTAATTATATTTTTGACTTATCTCCTTACAAGTTTACTCAAATTTTAAGTGTAGGAACTCATTGGATGCATAATTTAATTATGCATCCATTGCATATTTACTTTGCATACTTTTGATAGACCCACCATGAGATAAATTGGAAATACATGAAAAAAAAAAACATGTTTCTTGAAACTTAAACACATTTTCTTCATGTATTTCCAATTTATATCACATGGTCTATTAAAAGTATGCAAGGTGGGTACTCATTGGATGTGGAAATTGATTCCACATCCAATGAGTTTCTACACTTGAAATTTTAGTAAATGTGCAAGGAGATAAGTAAAAAGTATGATTAAAAATAGTTTTCTTTCCTTTCTTCCAAAACTATTTACCCTTATGGTTGACATTATCATCTTGAATTGATTCATATTATATTGAGAACAAAATGAAGGAAAATATATAACAAGGAAACATACAAAGATATTGCAAGGAAGAAAATAATATAGTTAAACTCAAATTCTATTAATGAATGTCTGAAATACAAAAGACTATAAAATGAAAAGCACACAAGCTAGCTAGAATGGTGGTAGCTTATCTATGAAGATAAAGATGTGTCGACTATGCTCATTCATAAGAAAATTGATTACAAAAAGGATGAAAATGAATTTTAACATAAACCATCAATGAGAAAATACTAAAAGGTTTGTGAGCCCCGATGTGGATAGTTGATACATCAACTTCTTGGGGGTGTTACTTTTACATATGATCTCCATTTGGGAAACTTGGTAGCTTGTTGGAAAGGTATAGCCGAGAAGTACACATTTCAAATAGCCCAATACATGCCTTCGACATGTAACGAGAGATGCCATGTCAAAAAAAGCGTCATTTAGGGCCTCAAAACGACCCTAGAAGTTTGGGACCCGAAAATCCGTAGAAAAACTTCCAAGATGTGGAACCATTCTAAATTGGTGGAACAAGTGGGTGGCCACCAACATCCACCTGGATTAATCCTCTCCCCTTAGGAAGTAATGGTCCCCATTGCATCAACTTCCTCCATCAGATGGGGAAACTTATATTGAATCTGACTCATGGTGAGCCACTTTCCTTGGTGAAGAAACTACCTTGCTTTGATGACCCGATAGAGTTGGATGTTCTACTAGATGGTGCCCTTCGTCTTGGAGTCCATGATCTGATCAACTATTTCTTTTTCAATTCAATCAAGATTGAGTTTTGTAGGGGCCAAGTGTTGAGGAGAGGTGGAAAATATGGTTGAAACAGTTCCACATTAAATATCGGGTGCAAGCCAAGGAAAGGGGGAATACTTAATTCAAAAGTGTTCTCACCCACAACCTTGGTGATGGTGTAAGTCCCATATCAGAGTGGGTGGATCTTCTGATGGGGTCCTATGAATTTCTCTTTCTGCAAATGCAACCATACCTTATCTCCCACTTAAAACTTGTGCGGTACTCGATGCTGATCATGGCACTGCTTGTACTTGGCATTGGATTTCTGCAAAATATCATGAACCTATGCTTGAATGTGCTGGATTCACTCAACAAATTTGGCTGCTCGATCAACCTTGGTCTGAGCACGGGGGGACTCTTTCTATGCAAGTACAATGGGCATAGCTATGTCAATGGGGGCCAATGGCCGGAACCCCTAGAACACCTTAAAAGGGTTGTGACCAATAGAGTTGTGGAGGGATTTGTTGTATCTATGTTGAATATAATTAAGGTTTTCATCTCATGTGCATGGATGTTTGGAATTATACATCCTCAGGATATGGAAAATCATCTTGTTGACTACCTCTATTCGTGCATTAGTCCATGGGTGGAAGGCAGTCAATTTGAACAGCTTGGTGTCCATCATCGACCATAGGTTGGACCAAAAGGTACTTAGGAACCTACTATCACGATCTGAAATAATGGTCCATGGGATCCCAAAATGAACCCAAACACGTTCAAAGAAGAGCTTAGCGGTGGCCTCAACTGTGATGCTCTTTTTGTAGGGTGCCAAAATTGCCATCTTAGAGAATTGATCAATGACCATGAAGACACAATGATTCCCATGCTTGGTTGAAGGTAGACCAGACATGTAATCCATGGAGATGGACTCCCAAGTGTTAGGATATTTAGACACTTAGGAGTTAGTTAAGATCTACTTGGTCTAATATGTTGTTAGGTAAAAGTGTGTTTCTTTAGTATGCATTAGTATGCATTTGTAGTTAGGCAATCCGACGGTCATGATATGTTCCCGACATAGA
>ML795597.1:97483-126101 GCA_009831015.1 Picea engelmannii | reverse complement strand
TGTGAGGAGTTGGGTATATCTCAGCTATGTTGGAGTGGTAGCTCAGCCGTTGAGGCGAGCTGAGACGCTATTCTATCTCTGGTTCTTGTGTGGCCCCTTTGCGGCTCGGGGGGCTAAGGGGGAAGAAGAGTACCCCTAGCATTTGGCTGGGAGGTACCAGTGAGCTTTCTTTGGTCGGAAAGCAGAAGCGGCATGGAGCGAGGGAAGCGGCACATCACGAGGGACGTCTCCGAAGCGGGAGAGTGGAAACGGTATGATTTTAATGGTGAAGTAGAAAGCAGTTTTATATTCGGCAAAATTATTGTTATTGGTGATAATATGATGAGATTGGTTGGCATTATGGTTTGAAATTTCATTCCGCAATGATATTGTAGAGTTTGTTTATATTCTGATCATGTGTCACCTTAGTTATGATGTCATGTGTTTTTGCATTGATATGAATTAGGTGATGTTGTTAATTTCTTATTTGTTAAAATGAAAAAAAAAAAAAAAAAATTTCCTATTGAACTTCGCTTTTCATAGACATAACGAAGGGGTCGTTACACATAGAAATCATATCATCTGATATCAACCTGCATAGAAACAATATCATGATATAAACTTAGTCATCTGGGCCATTCTTCCACTCACATCTATGATATTTGGAAGAACATCTTCCCTCAAAAAGTAAAACATCATCCATGGGCTATCTGGACTATTCTTCTCAAGCATAAAAGAATAACTATCCCTGATTTTTGAGCCTGGACCATTCACCTAACTGGGCCATTCCTCTGACACTAATCATAGTGCAACCTGGAGAGAATGAGTCTGTCCTAGGGAATGCCTGTCCCTGATTGCTGAGCCTAGACCATTCACCTAACTGGGCCATGCCTCTGACACTAACCATAGTGCAATCTGGATAGAATGAGTCTGACCTAGGGAATGAATGTCCAGACCATTTCCTAATGGAAATGACTGTCCTGCACCAACCTCCAAAACAAACCATTCTTCTGAACTTCTCACAACTGTAAACTTCGAAAGAATGACTACTCGATGAGGCATACCATTCTACTTGACCACTACTCAGATTGACCGCCAAGAATAATGACTATCCTAGACCATTCCCCCACACTGGCCACAAGGGGAATCACTGTCTATGGTACATCAACAATCTATCAAACCATTTTCATTACGAAAATGACTGTCCGATCTGGACCATTTTCTGAACTGGAAAATGCATGTCCGTCAGAAATCTCAAACCACTTTTTGAACTAGAAAGGAACTGCTCATCCTGGACCATTTTTTGAACTGAAAAATGACCTTCCATAAATCAATAACACATCAATGCTCTCTCCCAACTTGGGAGTAATCTCTTCCTTTTTCAATATGGAAGTCGTCTCCACGATCCTCAGTTTGCAAGCTTTTCATCTTGGATAGAGGTTTTACCAAAATATCTGTTATCTTGTCATCTGTGGAGATATATTGGAGAACTACTTCTCTTTTCTGGAATTCATCACAAAGAATGTAATTCTTGATCTCAATGCACTTTGGTCTATTATGGAACACTGTTTTTCTCTGAACTCATGTAGCTCTGATCATTACAATATATATCATGGTTGAATTCAACACTTTTGTTTCCTACTAGCTCATGACATCGTGGAAAGGCTCAAACTGAAACATATCCAAGTAGCACTTCTTCTGTCATCATGAGAGTTTTCCATGGATTAGAAATCCATCATCCCAGACTTCTGAGTAACTATTATGATACACTGTCTCTGTTATATAAATTTTTCACCACGCTTCTACTGTATATGAGATACTTTGCATAAAGTTGTTTGAATCCATACAAGGTCTTCTTATATCTTCATACATGGGTCTCTTTTTGGTATACCTCAAAAACTTGAGATTGCTTTACATAAGCTTCTTCCTCAAATAATCTATTGGGACAACAATATTTTACAACCAACTGATGTAAACTTCAATCCATGGATACTGCAAGATATATAATAGCTCAGATAGAGGTGTATCTGGTTTACATGAACAAGTTGTTATCATAGTCTTCTCGTCCTTCTGGAAGAAGCTCTAGTTTTGAATCTCGCAATGCTTCCATTCATAATCCTTTTTCACAATTTCTTACATATACTGTTCTTCATCATAACTTCCATTTCTTTTGCTTGATTTCTTCTAGTGGGTTCAAACCAAGCTGGTAGTCTTGTGATTCTCGATGTAATATCTGGTTGTTCTGGCTTTTCTTTCTCTCTTGGAATCTTCATGTTCTTCCTCATGTTTCTCTTTAGCTCTTAGGTCCATGGAGTTTTCTATAGACTCCATGCCTTGAAGATTCTAACTTCTTCTTTTGATCATAGGATCATGGATGTAGATGGACAACCAAGGATACTTTAATGCTTCTTTTCGAAGAAGACTTCTTCTAAAGTCAAACTGAATGCGTGATGCTTTTCATGGATGCTACTTTCAATGGGAACATGGATAGATACTTCATAATCCTCAATGGATCATATTATTTAGGATTAACTCTCTCATAATCCTTGCTTCATGCATGAATTCATGCTCTTCTTTTAGAATTTTGTAATCAACTCCCTCCATCTAAGAGAGTCCAAACTTTCACCTGCATCCTTATTTCCTTTTGCAAAGTGTCACACGTATTTTTCTAATTTACTCTTGATTGCCGACTTCTTTATGTTTTTGACTTCTTCTAGGTCTCTTCAAGTTTGATTATGATTTTGGCTTATCTGGCAGTTGTTACTTATATAACAGCGTCCACATGAATTGTTACCAAGGATTGTCAATGTATTTCATCTGCTCACGTGTATTGCTTGACTTGTAGTCATCGTGATAGAAATCCTTATCTTGTTATTCTTCCATAGTTATTGTTTCACTTTAACATCTTATCTTCTAATAAATAGATATGCAAGATATGTACAGAAACTATGTAAACATGGTATGTACAAGAACTATGAAGAATATTGTTACCTTGTTTTAGAAGAAGAAGTCTGTTTTATCCTGCTTGGCCTTCTTTGAGGGTTCCCTTTCTTCGGCAATTGATGCTTTGTGTGTTTCCTTCCTTTTCTTTAAATCAGGACAATGATTCTTGTAGTGACCATATTTTCGAAAGTTGAAGCATTGTATTTTTGACATATCTTTCTCTTAATTTGGTTTCTTCCTTGAGTCAAACTTTTTCTTATTCCTGAATTTCTTGAACTTTGTTGTGTAGGCTTGATCATCATCTTTCCTTTGGAATTTCTCTTTTTCACTAATCTTTGATTCTTCTTGTGCACAAAGAGTCCAAAGTTCTTCAAATGTGGGATACTCCTTCCTTGTGTTCATGCTTGTGGCAAATGCATCCCATGTCTTGGGAAGACCATTGAGTACTATATTTACTAGTTCCTTCTCTGAAATGATTTCTTCAATAGCTTGTAGTTGATCTCTTAACTAAGATATTCTCACAAAGTATGATGTTATGTTGTCATCATCATTCATTTTCATGCCACATAGCTCATTCTTCAGACTCATTACTTGTCCAATGTTTCTGACTGAGAATAAGTTAGTTAGGGAATCATACATATTCTTAGATGAGTCAAGATGAGAGATGTAGGGTATCAAGTGGTCTTTTACAGAGTCCACTATGATACTCATGGCATTGATGTCATTGTCCTTGAACTTCTCCATAATTGCAATGTTCTGAGGTTCCTTCTCTTTTCCTTCTTCAACCTGTGGTTCCACAATCTTTCCTTTCATGATATCTAACACTTTATTTTTTGCAAGGATGAGGTCAATCCTTGTCTTCCATGCTCTGAAGTTAGAATCCCCTTCTAACTTATTTTTTGACTTCATAGAGTAAGTCATGACTGCTTTGACTTGGTCAACCTTTGACTTTGACCAAAAATCCAAACTTGGCGTCTTAGATTGCTGAGAGTACTAGGAGTTGCGTTGGGTTAGGGCACACTAGGCTATCCAAAAATTAGGTCAATCTCTTCACTTAAGGTGCCTCAAAAAGAGGGTTAGGGTTTCATTGTTGCAGCAAAAAATGACTGCAATTGCAACTGTATCTGAGCAAATCCTCCCAATCTATATTCCAACATTTAGACTTTCCGAATATAGTGTGGGCCCATAACCTATTAGAAATAATAGGTGTGATCGTTTAACCATAGACAATATAGCAATATTGTCACCCAACCATAGGCCGAAGCCACCCTCAAGTACCTTAACCTTGACAAAGAATAATTTCGGAAGCAAACCCTAGGCCTAATAGCCAATCAATGTATCATATCTATCTCCAGAGTTAGCACACAAGGCAGAAAGTCCAAACTATAACCAATATAAAGTCCAAGCCTAAACCGAGAATACAGGTTGCAGTAGCTGCAATTGCAGCTACTCTCAGAGCTATTGATGGGTGTACATGGGACGTCACAATAATTTTAATCAAATCTTGCAAGGAAGTGAGGCAATGGAAAAGCTCTGTCAATTTTCCATTGTTACGATACTTTATATATTAGCCATTGTTCAAATGCTTCTTTCGGTGTGAGTATCACAATCACGGTTGTTATAAACAGTTTGATAAATATCTATTTATTGTAAAGAGTGATTGCCACTCTATCACGTCCAACCCTTTCACAGTTATTGATACGATTGTATATATACGGTGGTCAATATTCAACTTGCTACCTCTGTGGTAGGTGGATTATAGCTTGTACGATTTGAAAGCAATTTAGATCCGATGGACTATAATCTACTTGACACAACATTGAATTTCATATATGAAGAACTATAATCTACTTGTCGCAGTTTTCAATGTTGTATTGGCTTGAAGATTTTCTAATAATGTATATTACTTCATGAACATTGTTAGAATATATTACTAACATACCTATGAAGTAGGGAAAAGAAACGCCCTAAAAAAAATTATGGAATATTTTGTTAATTTTATTTTATAAGTACATATTTTTTCATGGTTAGCATTGTAATGGTATATTAAGTACAAGTAGAAAAGTGATATGTTTCAAAGTGTTTAGGACAAATTATGATTTATAGCTATTTTATAGTAAATATTTGAAGCAATTTCATTTCATGTATAGAAGTATGGACCAAGTTGAACAATTCATGTATAGAAGTACGATTACAACATAGAAGAAGGTAAGAGACAAAGAACATAAGCATGCCTCTTATTTTTTTCGTAGTGAAACATAAGCAATATCCTTCGTTTTTTCATATTGTTCGAAGGAGAATGATGGTTCTATTCACATTACTTCTATAGTATTTGTGCGTGACATTTCTATGAAGGTCAAGCCTTGACGTTCAATGTTTCCAATGTCAATGGTAGACCTTGTTAAGGTCATGCCTTGAGATTTATATATAGTCAATGCCCAAGCCATCTTGAGAGGGATTTGTTTCTTGTTAGTCCTTTGTATGGGTGGAATTGGTACATGATTTGGTTTGGTTTGGTCCCATGGAGGCCCAATGTATTTATCAAATTCCACAACAACATATGTTGGAAAATGTGGAGGGTTAGTTCCTGGTGCATATACAACTTGCATGACAATTCCAAGAGCACCATTGAATAATCCTGTCTGGACCCATAAATAGCAGGATAACATAACTCATTGGCCTATGCATAACAATACATGTTTTTCCAGTTGGTGTTATGGAATAATTCCCCTACGGACAGGAAAATTCTCCCTTGGATTCTAGACCCCTAATACCAAGATAGAAAAACACAAATGGGCATTAACATCCCTTTGAATTCAGTTTAACTAATCAGAAAGAGAAAGAGATGGAAGAAAGTGTGATGAACCTTATTTTGTAGTTTGTCCTCACTACTCCAAATCCGAGCTTGATTTCCAAACTCATCAACACAACTTGATACTAGTAATACAATGGAAAACAAAGAGAGACAAAGAAATCATATTCTACAAGATTAGATTAAATACATTCACCTACCAAGATCGACAAGTACATGCAAGAATACACAAGCTTGAAGAGAATAGGCCAAGTATATTGATGAGAACTTTAAAGAGATACTTATAATCATGGATGGTGTTACAACAACCTCTCCAAGTCCTCCTCGTCCAACCCCTTGCTTGAGATATCCACGATCAAAATCACAATGGTTTTGCTGATTATTTTCCTCCTTGTTCACCATGAGAATGCCTCCATTTATAGGTTTTGGGAGGCCCAACCACCTTGGTTATATTTGGGAATAATTGAGGATATGACTCCATCATTTGTGGTATCTCCCTTAGATGCAACCTAAGGGTTAGATTCGAGCCAAACCAACTCGAATCATCCCTAGCTGTCCTTAGAGAAAAAGGGGATTTATTCCCAAGATTTTCTCAATGAATCGACGCTCTTTTACAACGTGCAACAAAGCGCTACAACGCTCCCTGCTAGATAGAAATATATCACTAACGCTCCCTGCATATGAGAAGGGGAGCGTCGATCTTCCAAAAATTGTCAATATGACCAATTCTCATAGAAAAACACTTTTCTTCATCTGTCAAATGATGGGGCTTCTTCTTCTAACATGTTTTAGGGGTCATATCAAGTGTTCTCATGGTGTCGTACGTGATGCGACACTTACGTGACTAAAATGAGACATTTATGACACTTACGAAAAAAGTGCGACACTTACGACACTTACGAAAATGAGAATGTGAAATTACCGAAGTGAGGAATTTTGATGTGTATCAGTTGGTCATCATCATGATGGTGTGCATTTGAAGCACCAAGTAATTTTGAGGCATTGCGTCTAATTAGATTCTTCAAGGATTGAAGCATAAAACTTTTATGGTTGTCCACAAGTTTTTTGCAAATAGGTGGATTGAAGAATCAAAGATTTGACGTTCTTCAATGGATAAGAATTTGTTAGTCCTATATTGAAGTAGGTTCCAATCATTAATTGTTGGTGTAGCATTGTGAATGTTGGCTAACAACTGGCAGAAGTAGGATTGGGTGACAACGATGTCTTATTGTCAGAATATTGTTTCCCACTTGATTAAAATGGTAAAGGTTGTCCATAAGATCCTCCATGGAGTTTCTCATGCATAAAGAGGTTTGTCCATTAGTGGTGACGGTTGACCCGAGTCACCCATAATAATTATTGAGTGGTAATCGAATGAGTAGTGGTATTTATTTATTTATTTTTTAATTTTTCTGGAAATGTCTCTCGACAACGGATTTCAATTTGTACAAAAGTATATATCTTGTGAAGCTCATCTCATCAATTAGAATGTAGTGAATATGTTTCATCTCTTCTTGGTGTTAATTTTAAAGAAACTATTAAGTTCTTTTCAATTTACTAAACAATAATAGTCACTGAAAGATACACAATCACAAGGTACACATAATTTATCATGGGAAACCCTCATGGGGGAGAAAACCCAACAAAAAATTCCTTAATATAGATTTCCAATACAATGCCAAGATAATAAACCAAACACACGAGAATATCCAACATTGAGCAATGCGTCTCTCTCTTCCTTCTTCTGGCAACTGGCAACTACAACTTCCTTCAAACTTGTGCACTAGATGCATGACTTGAGTGAGTGAGCTAATGAGACTCACTCCACTCTTATTTATACTAGCTGGTAGGCGCTAGGGTGGTGTCTCTTCATCAAGCAGGGCCGACTTCTTCACTTAGTGGCTAAAACCACTTTAATTAGGCCTAGGGGAGGACTTCTTAATTAACAACATATAATTAGGGTTTGACCAATCCACAAAAGGGGATTCGATCTTATACAAAGCCTGAAATGATCAATCCACAAAATGGGATTGATTTATAAGATAATAACTCAATAATAAGTAGAATATTCTTTGTAGTTACAATATTTCAACACCCCCCCTTAACAAGAAGGGTATTCTACAACATCACCAGGGGAGAGAGAAAGAAACAACATCAACAACACATGGAACACTGACTGGCATATCTATAAATCATCAAAAGTTTTTCTCATCATCAATAACATCATCATTCACAACATGGAGATGGAGTATCATCATCATCATCCACATCATGAAGCTGGAACTTGAAACATCAACATTAGTTAGCATAAAAGTTGTAATAACAACATCAACAACATCATCATCAACAACACAAGGCTAGAGAAACATCATCACAACACGAGGCTGGGGAAACAACATCATCACAATACGAGGCTGGAGAAACAATATCATCACAAGACGAGGCTGGGGAAACAACATCATCACAACACGAGGCTGGAGCAACATCATCATCATCATCATAGGGAAACACAATGAGGCAGGTGTAACAACATTTTTTGGTACTTTGACAGTCCATAGGGTGATCTAGATTTAGGAGCAAAACGAACTGATTAACAGACTGCATACTATAAACAAGGAGACATGAATAACAACACAGATATATAGTGAACAATATATTCTACTGAATAAATGAAATAGGCTGAAACTATACAACTGTAGAACTGAAACACTCACTCGAATGGTGGTAGCTATCGCTGAGAAGAGATGTGGCTGCTATGCGCATCCGTCTGAGCATAATGATTACAATGAGGCTACAAAGGAATTTTTGATATTACTCATGAATGCCAAAATCCTAGACATCCAAAAACCTAACCCTAGGAGATGAAACATCAAAAGTTTAACTCTGTCTAGGGTTTGACTGTGGCGAGCCAAAAAAATAATGTTTAAGGCCCCAAAACGACCCTAGAAGTACATCAAGATGTGCTGACATGAAAACATACAAAATAATCCAGTTGGATTAGGTGGAAGTCCAGTAGTATCCACCTAGAAGATGTGTAGGGATTTAGACAACCCTGAAAGTGTAGAACTCACAATTACAAAGAAGTACATAAGAACGTGCTGAACCAAAAACTGTCAAGGGGAGCCAGTTGGAATGGGTGGGTATCCACCAATATACACCTGGATCAGGCCTCCCCCCTTAGGAAGAAATGGTCTCCATTGCATTGAGTTCCCCCATCAGGTGAGGAAAATTTTGTTGAATTTGGACCCGGGTGAGCCACTTTCCTTGGTGTAGGAGCTGCCTTGCCTTGAAAACCTGATAAAGCTGGATCCTTTACTGGCGAGTTCCCTTGACCTATGTGTCCACTATTTGATCAATGGATGCTTGTTCCATGTAGTCAGGGTTGATCTTTTTTGGTGTCATTTGTTCGATGATCTCTGGGGTTTCCAATAATGGTGGAAAATATTACCGAAGGAGGTCCACATTGAACATTGGGTGCAAGCCAAGGAAGAGTGGAGTGTTGAGCTCAAAATCATTGCTACCCACAAACTTGGTGATAGTGTAAGGCCCATAGCGAAGTGGGTGGAGCTTCTAATGGGGCCCTGTAAGATGCTCCTTCTGCAAATGTAACAAGACTTTGTCTCCAACCTGGAACTGGTGTGGTACCCTGTGTTGATCATGGTGATACTTGTACTTAGCATTGGATTTCTACAAAATATCATGGACCTATTGGCGGACGTGTTGAATCCACTCAATGAATCTGGTGGCTTTGTCAGTCTCAAAATGAACATTTGAAGAGTGTGTCTGTGTGGTGGCAAGAGGTAGTGCAACATCAATGGGACCCAAGGGTTGGAATCCCATCCCCACCTGAAATGAGCTATGGCCGGTGGAGCTATGGAGAGCCCTGTTGTGACTATGTAGAACATAGGGGAGACTTTCATCCCATGTACGTGGATGCCTAGAGTTTTACATGCTCATGATGTGCACAATCATGCGATTGGCAACCTCTATTTGGCCATTTGTTTGGGGGTGGAAAGTAGTAGATTTAGTGAGCTTGGTGTCCAACAATGACCGGAGACTTGACCAAAATGTGTTGAGGAACTTGTTGTCCTGATTAGAGATGATGATGTGTGGTATCCCAAAATGGACCCACACTTGTTCAAAGAAGAGATTCGCAATATCTGTCGTTGTGACATTCTTCTTGCAGGCTGTGAGGATGTCCATCTTCGAAAACCAATCAACAACAAAAAATACACAATCATTGCCTTGCTTGGTGGACGAAAGGCTAGACATGTAATCCATTGAGATGGATTCCCAAGGCTTCTCGGGAGTAGGAAGAGGGGTGTATAATCCTTGCTTCTTGATGGTTGGCTTGGCAATGGCACATAAAGTGCAAGTTCTGATATACTTGTTGAAGCCCTGTCAAAGTTTTGGCCAACAAAATTGTTTTTGTAGAACAACCACAATCTTCTCCATGCAAAAATGTCCCACCATCCAACTTTAGTGGGATTCCCAAATCAGATTTGCACACTTGCTTGTAGGAACACAGAGATGGCCGAAATGGCATAACAGTTCATCTTGAATGTGAAAATCAGTGATAGTTGCACCTGTACCCAAGAATTGATAGGTGGTGGAAAAATCCATATCTTACTGATAAAGTTGGGGCCACTCGGATGCCTCATGTACATAGAAATGGAGCACAGTGGTGAGTGCAACCACGAGAGTTCGACTGAGGCAGTCAACGACATGATTTGAGCTCCCTGTCTTATAATTGATGTTGAGATGGAATTGTTGTAGGTATATGGACCACTTCTGATGGCGGTCGTTCTGTAATTTCCCTTGTGTCTGTATGAACTGTAGAAGCTTGTGATCAGTGTGGATGATCATCTTCTTTCTCAGAATGTAATGTTTCCATTGGCGACAGACTTGTACAATGGAATACATTTCCTTGTCATAGGTGGGGTATTTCCGGAGGGTATCTGAGAGTGTCTCACTATGGTATGCCACTGAATGACCATGATGAGTGAGAACTGCGCCTAGAACATAGTCAAATGCATCAGTCTCAATCTTGAATGGTTGTTGCAGATCAGGAAAGGAGAGTACTGGAGCAGAGAAAACACAATGCTTCAAATCATATAATTCTTTTTGTTGTTCCTTCCCCGACACAAAATTTTCCCTGCCACCACCCTTGGTCACTTGGATAAGGGACCATGCAATATGGGAGAATCCCAACATGAACCGTTGGTAGAAGTTGGATAGTCCCAAGAAGATTTGAAGCTCAGTTAGTGTGGTTGAGGATGGCCAGTCATAGATGACTTGGATATTAGCTGGATCAACATGTACCCCATGCTCACCAACAATGTAGCCCAAGTATTGGACCCTGTTCATGCCAAAGGATCATTTTTCCAAGTTGGCATATAGCTTGTGCTGCTGCATAGTGCTCAAAACCTGCTGAATATGTCGCATGTGCTCCTCCCAAGTTCTGCTGAAGATGATGATGTCATCCAAATATACCGCCACAAAAGAGTTGGTGAAGGGTCTCAATACATTGTCCATTAACCTCATGAAAGTGGTTGGTGCATTTTTTAAGCCAAAGGGCATGACCAACCATTAGAATATACCTTCTTTAGATTTGAAAGTTGTCTTCCATACATCAGTTGGTTCGATGGGAACCGAGTGGTAGCCAGACTTTAGGTCAATCTTGCTGAAGAACTTTCCCCCCTTGAGTTGGTCAAGAAGGTCATCAATCCTAGGAATTGGGCACCAGTTCCCGATGGTGATTTTGTTTAATGCTCTGTAATCATTGCATAGTTGCCAAGTCCCATCCTTCTTTTGCACCAGTACAATTGGGCTTCCGCAAGCGAAGGATCTGGGTCTGATGTGCCCCTTTTGAAGAAGCTCTTGGATCTGATTCCTGATTTCGTCATTTTCCATCAGCGAGCGATGATAGAATTGTACATGAGGCAGAGGTGCACCAGGGGTCAAGTTAATTGGATGCTTGACTTGGCAGTGCGTCGGTACTGCGGTGGGTGAGGAGAAGATGTCTCTGTATTCTTCCACGATCCTGTCAACTTGCTTATTCTTTAAAGAGAGACTCTGTGTAGAGGCCATAGATGTGGTGGTGACCTTATGCTTACTGTGAGCACAGATCACAAAGAAGACTAACTTCTCGGTCTGTGAAATGACCTTACTGCATTTCTTAACAAAATATATTAAAGAAATAGTAGTAGGTGGTGCTACCTCTGGTATCCTATACAATTGTCTACCCAAAGTAATAATAACACTGCAAGGTCTAGACTCATACAAAACATGACACTTCCACAAATATGGTTTTCCTAAAATAACATCACAAAATTCAAGAGGAGAAATATCACACAATACCTCGTCTTTGAAAGGCTTGATGTCGTAGGGTAGACGAAATTGTTGGCTGACACAAAGATTTATTCCTTGGCGAAGCCAACAGATGGTGTAGGGATGTAGGTGTGGTGTCATCAGCAGGTTCAATCGCTTGATGACCTATGCTGATATCAGATTCTTCTGACTGCCGCTATCGACAATGAAATGAAGCAGAGCCCCCTTTACCCACACATGTGAGTGGAAAAGGCATTCCCCTTCCTCTGGTTCTTTTGGTTCATTTGGATGGACTCTGATGGTAGCGACAGTGGCACTGGGTTCAACATCGATAATCCGCTTCCCTCCTTCTAGATTTGAGTCAAAGTCAGAATCGGCCTCGAAATTGAACACCTTCATCTCGACCACAAGTGACTGCTTGGAGAAACATTCTTCAGTGTTGTGCCAAGGGATTTTATGGTATTCACACCATTTTCCCGTGTCCTTCATTTTTTCATTGCCCTTCTTGTGTTGCAGCTTGGAGTAGTTGTCATGAGAGTGGCCATATTTTATCTGTCCCTTTCCATGTGGGTTGGGGCCGCCTTTTCCCTGCTTCACATGTGAGGGGTTTGCAGATCCAAATTCTTGCCTCTTCTGCTTAAATTTCTGCTCGATCTTGACGAAAAATCTATAATCCATACCTAATGAGGCAATGTCCAGAAACTCCATTTCTGTTTGAATGTATCTACACAAAAAACCGTAGTGTTTGAGCACCATATGTTGCTCAGAGTCTTTGATACACAATTTAGTGCACATGGTATGGATATTATTCGTGAAATCTGGTACTGTCTGGTCCCTTTATTTCCATAGGGTGGTCCACCAGGTGTATTGGTCCTCGTAGCTTCCAACGAGGTAGTATTGTTCTTTAATGGCATCCCAGAAGGAATCCCATGTAGGGGAAACCACAAATATCACAGATTCCTCTATGGCCCTTTGATCAGAGTAAGTATCCCACCAGTCCTTAACATGGGGGATGGCCTTGAGAAGTGAAAAATTAATCTTTTCCCTATCGAAAAATGTGTGGACCAAAAAGTACCCTTCGAGCAGATTCAACCATTTATATACAACATCCACATCTATCAGTCCTTCAAATAATGAAATATCAAAATTTACCTGTACCTTGAAGGGGGTTGCATAGCTTCTTGATGAATATGCTTCTCTTGTGGGCAACCGTCGAAGGATCTATGCAAAGTTGTCCATCATTTCATTCCTTCATCGTAAGAGGCCCTCCTCAAGCAACATTTTAAAAGGATCTCATGCTCCATCATCTTTCTTTTCATCCCCCATGGTTTGTTGTTGGGCTTGGCACAATCGATATTACAATGACTCGATTGGTTCAAGTCCCAACTTCTTTTACCCAGATCTTGTCGGGGACATGAATGAAGAAAAATAAATGAAGAGCAGACTGCTTTGATACCATTGATCCGAATTTAGGAGCAGAATGAATTGATTAACAGACTGAATACAATAAACACATAGATACAAAGAACAACATAGATATCCAATGAACAATATCTTCTATTGAATAAATGAAATAGGCTAAAATTGTAAAACTGCAAAACTAAAACACTCGCTCGAATGGTGGTAGCTATATCTGAGAAGAGATGTGGTTGCTACATGCATTCGTCTGAGCAGAATGATTACAATGAGGCTCTAGAGGCCTTTTTGATATTACTCATGAATGCCAAAACCCTAGACATCCAAAAACCTAACCTTAGGAGATGAAACGTCAAAAGTTCTGTGGGCCCCTATGGGTAAGTTGGTACTCAACTTACGAGGGTCATAAATTTTTCATACAACCTTTGTTTTAGGTGCATTATAGCCCATTGGAAATGTATTTTAGAGAACTACACATTTCTCCATCAAACTTTGACTCTGTCTATTGTTTGACTGTGGCGAGCCAAAAAAACAATGTTTAGGGCCCCAAAATGGCCTTGGAAGTACAACAAGATGTGATGACATGAAAACATAAAAAATAAGCCAGTTGTATTATGTGGGAGGCCACAAGTATCCACCTGGAAGATGTGTAGGGCTTCAGATAGCCCCAGAAGTGTAGAACCCACAATTACAAAGAAGTACAAAACAATGTACTGAACCAAAAAATGTCAAGCGGAGCCAGTTGGAATAGGTGGGTGGCCACCAATATCCACTTGGATCAAGGGATCTGCCCAAGAATCATAAGATTGCATAGTATATAAAATACTAACTGAGCTACCATGTGGTACTCTGATGGACCATCCTTACTGGATCTTCGGGATCTGCCCAGGAATCATAAGATCCCCTAGGATTATAAAAATTCTAATGGAGCTACCACTACTGACCACATATAGCATATACGTGCATAGGTACTCTTATAGATCGTCCTTACCGGACCTTCAGGATCTGTCCAGGGATGATTAGTCCTCTAGGATATAATTTTGGTTGTGGAGCCTAATTATCTTCCTGATTTATAGATCTTTTTTTTTAGCTGTGTTTATACCCCATGAAGAATTTACACCTTGGAAGGATGTACACTGCTCCACGCGGGGGAGTGCAGGGGGGGTTACCCCCCTTGCGAGGTCTGGGGGCAAGCGAGGGTTCAGGGGCAAAGCCCCCAAAGGAAAAATTGCCTTGTAAATGTAAATTGTAATTTCATAGTAAATATGGACCGTTCATTATAAGGTCGCATATTTGACGATAAAAGTTATATTAGGGTGTTTTTTCCCTAGAAGGAAACCCTCTTTTATGATGGAAATATATTGTGGCTATGGATCATTGCGAATATTGTATTTTGAGTGAGGAGACCGTGAGAGAAATAAGAGGAAGTTACAACAGGTGTGTTGTAGGTTGTATCCCTTCATTTGCTAGATAATAATAAAGGAAGGACCTAACAATGTCTCTGTTGGATGTAGCCCAAACTGGGTGAACCACGTATATCTATGTATCTATTGTATTGTGTATCTTATGTGTTTTATTTCCTCATTTGTTTTATTTTATTGCTCTGCGATCATGTTTTTATAACAAATGGTATCGGAGTGAAAGGTAACTCGCAGGAAAAGAGGGTTCCTGGTTCGAGTGGGAGCAATGGTGGAAGATGGAAAGTTTAGGGTCGAGAAATTTAATGACCAAAACTACCAGTTATGGAAGATGTAGATGGAAGATTATTTATATAAGAAGGATTTATTCCTACCTTTGGGTGGAATAAAAAAGAAGCCGACGACCATGAAGGATGAAGAATGGGAGGTTCTTGATAGAAAGAGACTAGCAACGATACGACTGAGCCTGGAAACGTTGGTGGATTTCAATATTTCGAAAGAAAAGACAATGAAGGAGTTAATGGATGCATTGACTAAACTATATGAAAAACCCTCAATGTCCAATAAGGTATTTCTAATGAAGATATTATTTAATATGAAGATGACAGAACGTGGGTCTATTGTAGATCATTTAAATGAATTTAATACGGTTACGAATCAACTAAGTTATGTAAAAGTGGACTTTGATGATGAGGTCAGGGTTCGTCTAATCTTGTGCTCATTGCCAAAAAGTTGGAACGGCTTGGTCATGGTTGTAGGTAACTATGTTTCTGGTTCAAACACTTTAAAATTTGATTATGTTGTTGGTGTTATCCTTAGGGAGGAAATGCGACAGAAAAGCACAAGTGAGACATCATGTAATGTGTTAAACATGGAGAACAAGGGAAGACGAAAGAATAGAGGAAAGGGCTCGGGGAACCGTGAGAATTCTAAGAAGGGTAGATCCAAATCGAAATTTGGAAATATAGATTGTTGAAATTGTGGGAAGAAAGGACATCTGAAGAAAGTCTGCAGAGCTCCAAAGAAACAAAGAGATGGACAACAAGAAAAAAATCAGGAAGAAAATGTAACATGTGATGTGTTACAAGATGATTTGATTCTTTCTGTAGATAATGTTTATGAGTGTTGGGTAGTAGATTCAGAGGCTTCATTTCATGCCACACCCCATAGGAAACATTTTCTAGATTATGTTCAAGGTGATTTTGGACAGGTTCATTTGGGTGATGATTCACCATGAAAAATTGTTGGAATGGGAAAGGTAAAAATAAAGAAAAGGAATGGAAACCAATGGTTGTTGAAAGAGATAATACATTTTCCATATCTAAGGAAAAATATAATTTCAACAGGGAAGTTGGAAAGTGAAGGTTGTATATCCATATTTACAGATAAGATGTGGAAGATCACCAAAGGATCATTGGTGATAGAAAAATGAGAGAAAGTAGATACATTGTATTTATGTACTGGTAATACCGACTCTTCTATCTCTTTAGCTTCTACATGAGTGGATACAACACTGTGGCATCATAGGCTTGGACACATGAGTGAGAAGGGGATGTAAATAATTCACAAAAGAAATTTGTTGCCAGATATTAAACAAATTGATTTGGATTTCTGTGAGCATTGTGTTTATGGAAAACAAAAGAGAGTCAGATTTCTCAGAGTCGGAAAAGAAAAGAAACGTGAAAGGTTAGAGCTTGTGCACACAGATGTTTATGTTACTTTTATTGATGATGCAACTGGAAAAACTTGGGTTTATTGCATTCGACAAAAATCTGATGTTTTTGATACTTTTAAGAAATGGAAAGCTTTGGTTGAAAATGAGACAGAAAAAAGGTTGAAGTGTCTTATATCAGACAATGGAGGTGAATATTGCAGTAATGAGTTTGATGATTATTGTTCATACCATGGAATTCATAGAGAGAAGACAGTTCCAGGAACACCACAAGAAAATGGTGTGTCATAAAGGATGAACAAGACAATCATGGAGCGTGCAAGGAGTATGAGATTGAATGTTGGTTTGCCCTTACATTTCTAGGAAGATGTTGTAGATATTGTTGTTTACTTAATAAATAGAGGAGCTTCAAGCTCTTTGGATGGTGGAATTCCAGAGGAGGCATGGGCAAGTAAAAAGGTAAACTATTATTTTTTGAATACTTTCGGTTGTGAAGCATTTGTCCATATTGATAAAGAAAATAGAATAAAGCTTGAGGAAAAATCCAAGAAGTGTACCTTTATTGGATACGATGTTAATGATTTTGGTTATCGCTTTTGGGATTATGAAAATCAAAAAATAATTAGGAGTAGAGATGTCATATTCAATGAGAAGGTCATGTACAAAGACTAGTTGCAGGGAAAGATACAAGAAAAAGAAAAACCAGAATACATAGTGCTTGATGAGATCACTGAAAAAGAAATTCCAAAGGAATCAGTAAATCAAAATGTACAAAAATAGGAGCAGTAGGTACCTCAAACTCCTGCAAGTGTTTTTATAAGATCTACCAGGTTAACTAGACCCCCTGAACGATACTCTCCTTCATTGTATTATTTATTGTTGACTGATTCTAGTGAACCAAAATGTTATGAAAAAGCAATGCAGGTAGACACCAAAAAGAAGTGGGAGCAAGGCATGAAAGAGGAAATTGATTCCTTGGTAAATAACCAGACTTGGGATTTGGTTTAGTTGCCTATAGGAAAAATAACAGTACAGAATAAACGGGTTTACAAGTTGAAGGAAGAAGTTGGAGGCAAAAAGAGGTACAAGGCTAGACTTGTTGTAAAGGGGTTTACACAAAAGAAATATATAGATTTTGATGAAATATTTTCTCCTTTTTTTAAAATGACGTCAATTAGGACTATTTTAAGTCTTGTGACAATAGGCGATTTACATCTTGAATAGTTAGATGTAAAAACAACTTTTCTCCATGGGGATTTAGAGGAAGAGATTTATATGTAACAACCATAGGGGTATGAGGTCAAAGGGAAGGAGAATTTGGTATGCAGGTTGAATAAGAGCTTGTATGGCATAAAGAAAGCTATAAGGAAGTGGTATTTGAAGTTTGACAGGTTTATGACAAAACAAGGTTGTAGTAGATGCCATTTTGATCATTGTGTTTATTTTAAAAGGATAGAAAATTGAAGCTATATTATCTTGCTATTGTATGTAGATGGCATGCTTGTTGCAAGGTCTAATATGCAGGATATAAATGTGATCAAGAGCAAATTATCTAATTAATTTGCGATGAAGGATTTGGGTGCTGCAAAAAAAATCCTTGGTATGAGAATAACAAGAGATAGGAAAAATCACAAATTGACAATGTCTCAGGGTGAGTACATAGAGAAGGTTGGAGAGGTTTAGAATGAAAAAAAAGTTAGTACACCTTTGGCCATCCATTTCAAATTAACTAAGGAAATGTGTCCCAAGACACATGAAGAGATAGAATACATATCGAGGGTCCCTTATTCATCAACAATTGGCAACTTGATGTATGTGATGGTTTGCACAAGACCATATATTGCACATGCAGTGGGAGTTGTGAGAAGGTATATGAATAATCCAAGTAAAGAACATTGGGAGGCAGTAAAGTGGATTCTAAATTATTTGAGAGGTACTGATACTCATGCATTATGTTTTGAAGGTTCAAACACTGTTTTATAGGGATATGTTGGTTCATATATGGCATGTGATGAAGATAGCATGAGGAACACCACATGGTATGTTTTTATTGTAGGTGGAACAACAATAAGTTGGATTTTGAAACTGCAAAAGGTTGTTGCACTTTCAACAATAGAGGTAGAGTATGTTATGTTATAGAGGCTAGTAAAGAGATGATTTGGTTACAGAGGTTTATGGAGGAATTGGGGAAGAAGCAAGAGAATAACATGTTGTACTGTGATAAAGAGAGTGTCATTCATCTTGCAAAGAACTAAGCTTTCCATTCCAATAATAAAAATATACAACTCAGGTACCATTTCATATGATCCATCTTGGAAGATGGACATTTGAAGTTGGAAACGATACACACTCGCCAGAATCTTGCAAACAGGTTAACTAAGGGAGTAACAAGGGAGAAACTGAGTTCCTTCTCAATTTCAGTTGGTATTCAAGCATGAAGATGAAGATGAGAAATTTTCCGGGTCCAAGAAGGATCAGAGTCCAACATATACAACAACGATGGAGTTGTTGAGATCAATCTCCAAGTGGGATATTGCTGGTTGTGGAGCCTGATTATCTTCCTGATTCAGAGATCTTTGTTTTCAACTGTGTTTATACCCCATGAAGACTTTACACCCTGGAAGAATGTACACTCCTCCATGTGGGGGAGTGCAGGGGGGTTTACCCCCTATGGGGTCTGGGAGGGGGGGGGGGCTATCCTCCCGGCTGGAGGGTCTAGGGGAAAGCGGGGGTTAGGGGGCGAAGCCCCCAAAGGAAAAACTGCCTTGTAAATGTATATTGTAATTTCATAGTAAATCTGGACCGTTCATTATAAGGTTATAAGGTCACAAATCTAACAGTAGAAGTTATGTTACGGTTTTTTTCCCTAGAAGGAAACCCTCTTTTATGAGGGAAATGTATTGTGGCTATGAATCATTGTGAATATTGTATTCTAAGTGAGGAGACTGTGAGAGAAAGAAGATGAAGTTACAATGGGTGTGATGTAGGTTGTATCCATTCATTTGCTGGATAATAATAAAGGAAGGACCTTGCAATTTCTCTAGTGGACATAACTCACATTGGGTGAACCACATATATCTGTGTCTCTATTGTATTGTGTATCTTCTGTATTTTATTTCCTCATTTGTTTTATTTTATTGCTCTGCAATCATGTTTTTCTAACATATAAAATCCTAACTGAGATGCCCGATGTTGTTCAGGATACCATAGTATTATCAACATCACTCCCCCTTTCGAGGGAGGTCCTTTCAGACTATGCCAATCTTATCTTTAAAGTGCTCAAACTTTACATGAGATAGAGGTTTGGTCAACACATATGCAACCTACTCATTTGTACCAACATATTGGACCTTTATAGCTCCCCTCTACACCATATCACGAATGTAGTGATACTGTATTTCTATGTGCTTTGACTTGTCATGGAACACATGGTTCTCTATCATCTTTATGAAACTCTGGTTATCACATAGAATCATGGTTGCTTCCATCTCCAGATCAAAAAAACATGTCAATAACTTCTGAAGACATATGGCTTCACAACTGGCGAAACCTGCAACAATGTATTATGCTTCTATTGTGCTGAGAGAAATACTGGATTGCTTCCTACTTGGCCATGAATTCATGGCTGACCCCATACTAAAACAACATCCCGAAGTGCTCTTTCTGTAAGAAATGCTTCCAGTGCAATCTGAATCGGTATAACCAACCAATCTAAATTCATGATATCCATTATAAAAAATACCATAGTCCAACGTACCCTTAAGGTATCTCATCACATGTTTTGCAGCAACAAGGTGAACAAGTCTGGGCTCTACCAAATATTGACTCAAGGTGTTCACAACAAAACATATATCTGGCCTAGTATTTGTCAGATACATCAACGATCTGTATGTACAACGTAACATCAACCAATTCTTATGAAGTATCAAATAGGAGATTCAACTTTGTTTCCATGGGTGTGTTCATGGATTTACACTCCAACATATCAAACCTCTTCAGTATTTCAATTGCATACTTCCCTTGGTTAAGGCATATCTTCTCTGAGCTTTGCCAAACCTCAAGACCTAAGAAATAATGCATCAGGCCTAGGTATTTCATCTCAAATTCTGCAACGAGCTTCTTCTTACAATCAATGATGAGATTTTATTCTCCAGTTAGGAATAAGTCATCCACATACAACAACAATATAAATGGCTCATCATTCATAACCTTGAAGTAAAGGTTAGAATCAACTTTACTCTTGGTAAATCCAAGCTTTTCAGGAAACCATCAATCCTTCCATACCAAGCTCTAGGATATTTCTTCAATCCATACAAATCCTTCTTCAACCTACAAACATGAGTCTTTCTGTTATCAACTTCAAACCCTTAAGGTTTTTCTATATACAGTTCTTCAATAACACCATTGAAGAAGGATGTTTTCACATCGATTTTGTGTAACTTCCACTTTATCTTGGTTGCAATAGTTATGATGGTTCTGATAGAAGTGTATCTGGCTACAAGAGAAAACGTCTCTTCATAATCTGATCAGGGGATCAATTTTTGCTCAAAAATTCAAAGTGCTTGGAATTGCTTCAAACCAGATGAGAGCGTAGGCCTCGTCGTTGTGAACCCAACACAACTCATTTCGTCTCAAACAGACGTCGGGAGTGAGAGATATTGCAATCTGTTTGTCAATTCAAACAAGCAAAAAAAAATTGATGCTGACTGTACAGTCCGTACAGGCTGACGTGGCAGGGCCGTACAGACCGTACAATGATGTGGCAACATCTGGTTGGTTGTTGAATGTGAATGATATCGTGACACGTGGAATTTTGTTAGTCAATGATTGGGTGCCACGTGGCCCAATCATGGGCTGCCACATGGCACCCCGAAATTGGTTGGTTGTATGTTAATAAAATGTATTGGAGTCCGTGGGGTTCGACCCCCGGACCTCCCCACCGGCGTAAGGTTTGACAATGGCTTCCCTACCAACGAGCCATCAATTGGTTCTTGTTTATTATATGGTTTCAAAAATATTTAAGTTTGTTTATTGTTAAACCGGAAGGGGGGTCGGGCCGGGGCTTAGCCCCGACCCGTGGTCTTATTACATTACATATAACCATAGCATAACATATATGCGCGCAGTTGTAACGGTTGGCGCGCGGGGTTTAACACATAGACCTGGTTCTATTGCATGTGTCATATGACCCTTGGCTATACAGAAAAGAGCGCAGGGGGAAGTTTAAACCCGTTGTAACCGTTAACCACTTTTTTGCCAATGCGCGTGGTCACATGACCCATACGCCCAGGTGCTAGGTGGTTAGGGGTTGGCGCGCCCTTAACTGTCCTACGGTTTGCACCGTTGGCATGGTTGCGCCCGTTGCTGGGTTTTAACGCTACTTATTGCGTGTGAGCCAGGTTCAATTGATAAGGGTGCGTTTTGTAGATTCAGAGACAACAAGCTTGAAGAGGGAGACTTCCAGGAGGCCTAACTTCTTCATTTTTCGGCCGATTGAGGTGCCAAAAGAGCCCAGGCAGGGGTTTTGGGACGCTCTGAAGCCATTGGAGTAGTCCGTTTGTTAGTTTGTGCATTGTAAGACATGTTTTTGAGCACTTTTCGAGTAATTAATAATAATGATCCATTGGAAGCTGGACCAGGAGATGTAGCCCAAGAGAGGGGTGAACTCCTTTATCAATTGCTGTGTGTATGTGCTTATGTTCATTGATTATGCTGTTGTCTATGTGTAATTTGCATGAAAAATCCCTTATTCTATGTGTTGCAAACTGATCCATTTGCTTTAAACACATAACATTTACATTGCAATAATTTCAAGTATTTCAAGTCTTCTTCATTTTTAGATCATAATCAATGCCTTCCTTTTGAGAAAATCCACGAGCTACAAACCTTGATTTATGTTTTTCAATACTTCCATCGACATCATGTTTTATCTTGTATAACCATTTGGAAGATACCACATATTTTTTCTTTGGTTTGGGAACTATTTCACATACATCATTATTTATAATTGATTGGTATTCTTCTTTCATGGAATCTACCCATTCTTTCTTCTGAATGGATTCTTCAAAGAAAGTAGTCTCCTTTTCTATGAGATCACACATCAAAGCCATATAACTAGAGAATGACTTAGGTTTATTGATTTGTCTCATTGTTCCTTTTGGGGCACTATGCTTCTCTCCATCTTGAATAAGTTCCATTGCCCAAGCTAGCTTTCTTTTGTGAGAGATAGTCATCTGGGGAGGTTCTTGATATTTTATCATATCATGATCTTCTTGAATCTCATCATTAGGTGTATTTGTAACTTCCCTTATTGGTTCTGCAACTTTGGGAGCTACAGGCTCTTCTTCATATGCTTCTTCAAGCTGTCATATTCTTGATTTCTTGAGTGTTACATCTTCATCAAAGGTTGCATCTCTGTTGATCTCAAGGTGATGGTAACATGGTATGTAAATTCTGAAGGCCTTTGAGACCTCATAGTATCCAACAAATATCCCCTTCTTTCCTAAAGGGTCCAACTTGGTTCTCTTCTCTTTTGGAATGTGTACAAACATTGGACAACCAAATATATTGAGATGGATTACTTCTGGTTTCTTTCCAGAGAACATTTCTCTGAGGGTTTTGAACCCAAGTGCACTATGGGGTAATCTGTTTTGTACATACACTGATGTTCTTGCTTCTTTTTCCCATAAGTGCATTGGAAGATCTTGATCATGGATCATAGTCTTCACTGCTTCCATTATAGTTATGTTCTTTCTTTCCGCTACACCATTTTGTTGAGGATTGTAGGGAGTGGCGAGATCCCTCTTAATCTTGGCATATATGAAAAATATTACAAACTCTTTTGAGGTGTATTCTCATCCATTATCTGACCTGAGTATATTGATTTTTATTTCAGAGAGATTCTCTATTAAGGATTTTAATTCCTTGAATTTTCCAAAAACTTCATCTTTTGATTTCAAGAAGTAAACACAAGTCTTGCAAGAATAGTCATCAATAAATGACACAAAGTATACATACCCACTAAGAGAGGTTGATCACATTGAGCCACATACATCTGAGTGGATGAGATCCAAGACTCCTTCTGATTTATTGTCACTCTTCGGGAAAGGATTCTTTATGTTCTTTCCTTGTGCACATCCCTTGCACACACCTTCATGGTCAACTTTGAAATCTAGTATACCTGTAACCGCCTTTCTCACATATGGTAAGTCTTTGTAATTGATGTGAGCTAGTATTCTATGCCAAAGTTCACATGGACTCTCAGTGGAGTGAGTCAAGGTTGCATCTAAGTGACCTTTTAATTTGTACATGCCACCTTCTTTTGTTCCAATAACAATTGCATCTTCTATGGTTTTTTATTTAGGCCACATAAGGACTTTTCCATCTATGAATGCAACCCTCAAACCTTTCTTAAAATTCTTCATCAAACCTGGTACATAATACATCCTTCATCTTCATTGGGGTCCCTGAATCAAGTTTGTAGGTGGATTCTCCCACTCCTTTGATGGGGTACTGGTAATAATCTCCAAGTGTAACTTTCTGGTGAAAGTTCTTTTATGTAAAGCTAGAGAGAATGTCTCTCTGACCTTTCATGTGCTTAGAAGCACCACTATCTATGATCCAAGTATCCTCTCCAGGTGACACTGATCCCGAGAGGGCAGAGAATAAGATGTAGTCTTCAATATTTTCTTTAATCATCTTTGTGAGTGGCTCATCATATTCAATTGCATGGGCATGGTTTATTTTATTATTTCTCTTCTAGATGGAAAATTCTTAGCAATATGTTCCATATTATCACAATGGTAACATTGATAAGAGGATAAATCTTTTTCTCTTCTTTGACCTTTCTGAAACTTTTGGAATCTCCTTGGAGGGTGAGATTCTTTATGTGGGTGGGTCTCCTTCTTGAGGTGATACCTTATCTTTCCTCATTTAGTATGAGCAGCTAGGGCTTGATCTTTATCCCTTAGTAGTAATGATTCTCGGTTAGATACTCTTTCTTCTTCTTGAACACATTCTTCCCAAAGACTGTCAAATTGGAGTTTCTCCTTTCTTGCACATATAGCTTGGATGATGGCATATCAAGGTCTTGTGAGACCATTAAGGGTTGTCATTAAGAGTTCATCTTCATCTAGGTTATCTCCAATTGATTCTAGTTGTCCCTTGAATTGAGAAACACTAGAGAAATAGTCATGAATGGTTTCTCCTTTCTGCATCTTTGTATTCTTCAGTTGGGTTCTCAAGTTCATCTTCCAGTTAATGTTCCTTCCTTCATACATTCTGGTTAGGGAATCAAACATTTATTTTGGAGTATTCTTAGAGGAAAATCGAGGGATAAAGTGGTTGTTAATAGAGTCTGCAATGATTCTTTTGGCCCTAACCATATCCTTCTGGTACTTTGCTTTAGCTGTAGCATCTGCGGGTTCTGGTACATTTTCCTTGATGAATCTTGTAAGGTCATTCTCTTCAAGAATGTGTGAAATCCTATACTTCCAGGCACAAAAGTTATCCACACCTTATAACTTGTCAAAAATCTTGGTGCTTGCAGACATCTTGACTTGGACCTGGGAAAATGACCAAAAAACAAAAGTGCTCAGAAATTAAATCTGAACTTACCAGGAGGTATGCTTCGTTGAGGTGAGTACCCTGGTGCGATCTATTTTTTGAAAATCCAAATTTTACCCCTTGAAACTGGGCTTGCATAAATATGGACTGGTACTTTTGGTATTGGTTTTGGTTTTCCTAGTTTTTTGGTACCAGTGAAAACTAGGATTTCACTTTCCGGAGGCTTTGGACACTGAAAATGTGTGCTCAAGATGCCAATGAGTTCGCTAGGATATGGCACACTTTCCTAGGTAGTTTTTAGGCTGGAATTATCTTCCAACAAAAATCCCTAATTTTCTTGTACGTCAACATTGACATTTTTGGTAACCCATTGAAAGGTGCTCTATTCAGTCAAGCTCTGATACCATGTTAATTTTAGAGAATCTATTAAGTTCTTTTCAATTTACTAGACAATAATAGCATAAGCAAGATCACTGAAAGATACACAATCACAATGTACACAACATTTATATTGGGAAACCCTCATGGGGAAAACCCAACAAAAACTTCCTTAGTATAGATTGCCAATACAATGCCAATATAATAAACCAAACACAAGAGAATATCCAACACTAATAAATGTGCCTCTCTCTTCCTTCTTCCGACAACTGACAACTATAGATTCCTTCAAACTTGCACATTGGATGAGTGACTTGAGTGAGTGAGCTAATGGGACACCTTCCACTCTTATTTATACTAGCTGGAAGGTGCTAGGGTCATGTCTCTTCATCAAACAGGACCAAATTCTTCACTTAGTGTCTAAAACCACTTTAATTAGGCCTAGGGGCTGATTTCTTAATTAACATCATATAATTAGGGTTTGACCAATCCACAAAAGGGGATTTGGTCTTATACAAATCCTGGCATGATCAATCTACAAAAGGGGAATGATATATAAGATAATAACTCAATAATAAGTAGAATATTCTTTATAGTTACAATATTTCAACACTTGGAACACTACAAGGGATTGACCATGTAAAGGCCTCATGTCCTTGATAGGAATTCTAAGTCCTGCATGTATATTGGTTGCATGTATGTTGAATGCTACAACTCCAATAGGGGCAAGAAGCAATAGTGGGATATGGTCGGATGGTGCTTGAGAAGATAATGCTTCTTTGATGAAATGTGTAAAGTAGGATTTTCCTATGCATGTAGTGCCT
Organism: Picea engelmannii; assembly: GCA_009831015.1. Taxonomy (NCBI): domain Eukaryota; kingdom Viridiplantae; phylum Streptophyta; class Pinopsida; order Pinales; family Pinaceae; genus Picea; species Picea engelmannii. Next base: position 99,764 of record ML795597.1, on the reverse strand, counting down.
TGGATGATCATCTTCAATGATTCCTTTGGTTCTCTTGTTTGTAAATGTTGCAGGATTGTGTCGAATGCACAGTGTTTATGTGTAGAAAATGTATTTCTGGTAGGAAATAGCGGATTGAGTTCTTGTAGTACTTATGTATTCATTCAATTGTAGTTGATGAAGGTTGGTGTAGTGTATAATGTATCTTGTGATACTTCGAGCTAATCCCATGGGTGGGAAGTGTCCATCTCTCGCAGTCCCAACATATCAAGAGAAGTGAAGTTGATACTTCCTATAGGGGCCAATATTGATAAAGACTTCCATTCATTCATCTCCATCTTTGGTTGTATGTTAATATGGATATCCTAATCTTCAGATGTTTAGTCATTAGGAGTGGGAATGGGGATGTGATCAACATGCCATACATGGTAGTCATCTCTTATGATCTCCCAATTAGCCACAATGTCTTCTTTTGAAAGGCCTATATCTTCAGAGAAGGAACGAAAGGGTTTGTATGAAAGTATCTCAATCCAACATAACTCAACAAAGGTATTGGAATCTTTGTTTAGTATTGTAGTAAAAAGTGGCCATACAAGGACAATTGTGGGGATGTGTCTTTTTTTCCACTTTTCATTTTTTCATGCTTGGTTATATGTCTAGTGTTTTGCAATATCAAGCAAAAATACATGGTCAAGAAAAACATGATGTATTAGATATGCATCAATGAAATTGGATCCAGATAAGCAACTAGGAAAATTATAGGAGATTCGACGAAATATTTGACGACCGACATTGAGTTTGGTGAAGGTGTGACTGCATGTGACAAGGGGTAACTTTTGGAGCATATGGACAGTTTCTTGGGAACTTATGTCCCAATATACAATTGCTTCTGAGTGCAAACGTCGATACGCAGTTGAGGCAGGGTCATCTAGATGTGATGTAGATGCAATTCTGGTCAACATATGGTGGTAGGTATCTGATCTCCCCTCTGCTTTGGAAGCATATTTGGAAATTTATTTTAGAACTACATGGTGAGAGAGGACTGGTTGGAAATCTACATTATCTCTCCATGTTTGGAGTATGTTAGGATTATGGATATTTAGGTGCTCATCATTGCATGTCAGGCGATATGTCTTTTAAACCATTTCATCAATGTAGAGTGATGACTCCATTTGTACCTTCCAAGGGAATTTATACCTGCATTCAAGGGTAGCCCCTTTTATAAAGAGACATGTTTTCTCATTGCACTTTGTATGTCTTTGAACTCGATTTAAGAGTTGTTCATTGTAACAACCCAAATTGATTAAATTTTATAATATTTTTTAATTCAAATTTATTTAATTATCAAAATATATTAAATGAGACTTTTATTATTTTATTATTAAAAGGTGGGTGAAGTAATTAATGGGGGGATAAGGTTGTTGGGAATTATTGAGGGGGATTTGAGAGAGGAGGATAAGAAAGAAGGGGAGGACTTGGAAGAGGTATCATTATTTTCTGTTTGGGGATTTCTGAATTTCTAAGGGGGAGGAGGAGGAGGCGGAGGAAATTGGAGGAATGGTTTTTTTTGGAAGCTCTCTCATGACACTACTGTTGCTGGGAATTTTGGGCTCAGGGGCCAGGAAACCACAAGGATTCCTGGAGCTAGAGAGTCGGAGAGGCTGTTTCTAGCTGGCTGGAAGGTTAATATTCAATCTGGGCAAGAACAAGGGCAAGGACAAGAACAAGATCAGACATAAAATGGACTAGATAAACCTATAGGTGGAGGTATGCATTATTCTATTGTTGTTTATCATTTTGTTGCTATTGTTATCATTATTATGTTGTTGTTTATCATTGTGTTGTTGTTGTTTATCATTATTCTGCTGTTGTTTATCATTCTTGGTTTATTCCAAGTATTAGAAAGTCATTAAAAGAGATTTCAAAACTGAAATTTAGAAAACCTTTATTTTGTTTGAGTCCTGAAAATAACTAGGCTCTACATAATATATTTATTTATTCTCATAAAATTTATTTTTAAATAGTTTCATAAAATTTTCAATAACCTATTACCTTTGATAATATTTATTAAATATTAAAAATAATAATATGAAAATGAATGTGTAATGACAAGTGACAGATTTTATGTGATAAATCATAATGAGAAAGAAATCATACAAGAGTGCTTACATGTCTATGTTAAGACGTTGACTTGTCATATTACCTTGTTTCACTGTACTAAATGTCTTCCCATATCAACTTTTATTATGTTTCGAAATGTTTAAGTAAATCTTTCAAAAGAGAAATATCATTAATGGAACGG
>ML795597.1:58291-76841 GCA_009831015.1 Picea engelmannii | reverse complement strand
AGTACATTGTTCATTAAGCACATGAAAGTGGCAGGGGCATTGGTTAACCCAAATGGCACTACCACAAACTCATAGTGACCATACCGTGTCCGGAAAGCGGTTTTATGGATGTCTTCACCCTTGATTCAGACTTGATGGTATCTTGACCTCAAGTCAATCTTTTAGAAAATTGACGCACCCCCCAACTGATCGAATAGATCATCGATCCTGGGCAAGGGGTACTTGTTCTTTATGGTTACTTTATTGAGTTGTCTATAATCTATACATAGTCTGAGGGTACCATCCTTCTTTTTCACAAACAGGACTGGTGCTCCCCATGGGGACACACTGGGTCGAATATAACCCTTATCCATCATTTCTTTCAATTGCAATTTGAGTTCAACTAACTCAGGTGTGCTCATCCGATAGGGTGTCCTAGACACCGACACCGCTCCTGGTGCGAGCTCTATCGAGAAGTCAATGTCTCTTCTCGGAGGTAGACCCGATACCTCTTCCGAAAATACATCTCTGTACTCTCTCAGGATAGGGTGATCGTCAGGGATTGGTTTAGCACCTTCGATTGTTTTCAACACCTATATTGCATATAGGGGACATCCCTTTCGACAATACTTTCTCATTTGCAGCGCTAATATTTGCCTCACCGAGACAGGTTTTCGGATCCCTTGAAGGGTTATCCTTTTTCCTTCTTGGCTCACACATTCTAAGGTTTTATGGTAACAGTCCAATTTGGCTTTATGGGCGGACAGCCAGTCCATACCAATCAACAGATCGTATGATCCTAGGGGTAATACATTAAGGGTTGCTTGGGTGAGGAATTCACCCAACATTAATTGGCAGGCTGGTATGACCTCTACTACCTTTCTTTTGGTGCCAGTGGCTAACTGTACCAACCATGGCTTAGTTTGCTTTCGTGGTTGTAGCTTACACTTATCAACAGCTTTAGGGGCTATATAACTCAAATTTGAACTAGGGTCAATCAAAACAGACACCAGATGGTTGAAAATCATACCTTCTATTTCCACTACCGACGCTTGGTGGTCAGCTTGGTTATTATCCAATGCTGCATAAATTTGTGGCACACTCCTTGCCACATCATTGACTGTGGTAGCTTCCTGAATGTTATAAACTTTCCGACTGTTCTGTTGTCGGTGTGGACAGTCTCTCAGGAGATGCTCTTCTCCGCAACCCCAACATTTCAGAGGCTCTTTCTTTGGGTTATTAGTCTTTACTGGTATAGGTCCAGAAGTTTTATTTCCGTATGATGATGGAAAGTTCTACTGGAGTACACTCCCGGTTGGAAATTTCATTCTGGGGTTCTTTTTGTAGCTCTTAAATCCTGAGGATTTGATCCCCTTTTTCTGAAATTTCGAACCACTCTTCTGTCTCCAGTCTCCACGAGACTCTACCCGATGTCCATATTGTTCATGACAATATGTTGCCTTTCGAATAGTGTCTTCTAAGGTCTTTGGCTCGTCAAATTCAATTCGGTTCCGATATTCCTTGGGTAGCCCACTGATGAAGCATTGTGCCTTCGCCTTCTCTGCTTTGATGTAGGGTACATATCGCAATAAGTCGAGGAATTTGTTGACATATTCCTCTATAGTGAGTTGCCCCAGTTTGAGTTCATAAAACTCTTTAGCCTTTTCGTCGAAATATCTTTCCGACAAATACTTCTTCTGGAAGTACTTTTCAAATTGTTTCCAAGACAGGTCCTCCTCACAGACCCCTTTCATATTCTTAAGGTCTTCCCACCAGATGGAAGCCTTTCCGTTCAGATTGAAAGTGGCCACTCGGGCCTTCAAATTATCTGAAAAATCATGGACTCTGAAATATTTCTTCAGTCCAAGTAGCCAGGCCTCAACTTCCTCTCCCTTCTTTATCTCACCGTCGAAGGAGGGAGGTTTGGCCTTTCTGAATTCCTCAAATTTATGACTCTTGGAAGTCTTTTTCTTCTTCTGTTTTCTTCGAGAATAGGAACTGGTCCTGCTGCTAGAAGAGCCTTTTGAATCGCTAGCTTCCTTCTCAATGGGATCGTCTGGCACGGGTCCTTTACCTCTGGGGTGGAACTTTCTCAAGGTGCTCCTCTCAGTATGGCCACTGATACGACTATGTTTCTGCACTTCAGGTTCATGCTGCATTTGTCGTTGTAGGTCGGATAAGCTCTGCAGTAACACTGCATTAATTTCAGTTTGCTTTTCTTGTTCTTTCATCATCCTTTCATTGTCGACCTTGCAGCTTTGCAACTCAACCATGAGACTCCTCACAGTCTCGACTAGGTTTGGAGGGGTTCCTATTGCTCTTCTTTCGTTAGACTCTTCGTCTCTGTTGTGGGAGCCTTCTCCCACCTCTTGGTGAGTCACCATTCTCTACATCTGTAAATTCCCGCGGCTGATCGTCCGCTTAGGTGAAAAGACAAATGTTGATTGTTAGTCAAGAGTTAGATATATTTTTATAATCTGCTCATAATTTATAACTCTTTCACATGCATACACAGTCGGGTTCTCGTTTCCAAGTTTTCAATCCTGGACAAGAGAGTTATGTTAGGGGGTTGCTCTTCATAGGAGTACTTCGAATGGAGCTTATGCGCGACTCGTGCATGAGCCCAATCAGGCCGAGTGTTGTAACCATGTTCTGATACCACTTTGTCACATACCCACTACCTAAATCAGATTTTTTTGGTCTTCTGCCGAATCAGAAGCCCTAAACATCCATGGAGGACCAACATAAGCTGGCTTTTTCTCTCTCCCCACTCCCATGTGGTCGCGGGTCACGATCACAGTCCAAATAAACGCAGTACCTCTTTCATATTTTGTGCCTCAGCGCTACAGTGATGTCGATTCGTTTGACTTGGCAACCGTCGAATCCTGACAGGGTTAGAAAATGGCTAATAGGAGCAAATCCCAACAGAGCCAGAGAATAGCCAATGAGAAATGGCCCCGTTGCGCGGTTAAGTGGAACACAGGTGGCAGAGAGGGAAACACGACATGGTGGTCGACATGACAGGAGGGGCCCCACTTGACACGCCACACTATTTCGGACCCCCCCCCGCCATTAAAGGCAGAATGGCAAGGGGGCTCCGAAATCCACCTGATCGCCATTGATCATGATGAGTTAATCTTGACCGTTCGAGAGTTGCGCGTCCAATTCCGGACCCCCCCCACCCCCCATTAAAGGTAGAATGGCAAGGGAGCTTTGGAATGCATCCTCAGCCGTAGATCTGGGCGGGTGGACTCTGGCCATCCAGATCTATTCGCTACTTACCCTACTGCGTGCTCACGCCTCGGCGTAAAACTGACATCTCTTCCTCACATCGGACAGTCGTTACGGACCCTGAGATTTCCCGAAGGAATCTTGTCCGTCCATCGGGACTTAACCACATGCTAGTGTCCCGACATTATGGATCGGGATTTGTCAAGGCAAGAGCCCAAGTTTTTGTCAGCGGAACTCTCGAATCCCTGATCCTTGATTTTTCCTGAAACGGGTAATCTCTCAACACGTCACTTCCTTAAATCGGATGGTCCACAACTGCTCCGGGGTTTCCACCCAGGAAAATCCCGATCCCTTGTCTCCAGGACTCCCGATCTCGCGATTCCTGATTTCCCGAAATGGGATATCTCACGACACGTGGCCTCCGTCAATCAGACGGTTCAGATCTATCCCAGGGTTTTCACCATAGAAAATCCCAAACTCTTGTCAACAGGAATCCAGATTCTGCGATTCCCGATTTCCCAAAATGGGAGATCTCACGACGCGTGGCCTCCGTCAATCGGACGGTTCAGATCCATCCCGGGGTTTTCACCATAGAAAATCCCGAACTCTTGTCAACAGGAATCCCGATTCTGCGATTCCCGATTTCCCGAAATAGGAGATCTCACGACATGTGGCCTCCGTCAATCGGACGGTTCAGATTCGTCCCAAGGTTTTTTTCGCCCCTATACACTGGAGTCTTAACCCTCGGGTAACTCCTGACAGATCCAATGGCTGTCGGGTTTTTCAGTCGAGATCTGACGACTCATAATGGTTCCTACTCATGCATTCTTCCACGACTCCTTGGTCATGGAAAAGATCCACGGTCCAGATACTCTCATGAACCTTGGGGATCTATGGTCCTAAACTCTTCGCTACCCACGAAGACACAGGAAAAACCAAGTGGTAAGGCATTTAACGCCCTACTTTCTCCTACTAATCTAACGGTCGTGGATGACCGCAGATTCCCCGACGAAATCTCGTTCGTCGATTAATACCTATAAGGTTAAGGTACTTAACTTTCCAGCTCCTTCCTCCGATCTGACGGTCGTGAGTGACCACAGATTTCTCGACGGGATCTCATCCGTCGATTTGTTACTTCATCCTTATGATGTCATCTCGGTTTTCAAGAGGATCGTTCCTCCTTATGCAGGGTTACTAAGGCCTTACGCCTTCACAACCGCCTTCCCAGTTCTTGATGGGCTTTTCAAGGAAGGTATTTATATGGGGAAAATTACTCAGGGTACTACCTGAGGTATATAAGGATGTCGTCCTCTCGAGAGCCAGGCGTGAAGTCTGATTTGGTTCAGTACGCACACAAATAACGAATTCATGAGGACATAAACCATACATAGTCTTTCCATATAAATATACAACTACTAGTACTGATCAAAACACCATACAAGCATTCTTGTAATGAAATCATTCACAGTTTCACAACTTATGAGCATAATTATCAGAATAAGCACATATATATATTTCAAGATGCTAGAGGAAAAACACTTATCAGAGATAACACCAGGGGTCAAGCAACTACTGAGAGGGGTGCCCGTTTCCACCCAACCGTAGGCTTAGCAACTCCCAGCGGATTTACCACTAGCCACCCTCGAGCTGAGACCACGATGCTGTGAGACTGTGTCTCTGTTTGCCAATGACCAAGAGCGAAGGTTGCAATCCTTCCTCTCTGCTATCACTCACTCTGCATATTGCCAGAGTTCCCCCCTCGCATCTGCCCCCAATCGCTTCTACCCCACGCCTTATCCTCTTGCGAGGTTGCGTGTGGCGCGATTACCCTCGCGCTGATCAGGTCTGACAGCTCTACGGATGGGAGGTTCACCTCCCATCCTTCATTAAACCATCTACCTACCAGCCTGCGAGACATTTAATTCGAGGCCAGTGAGCCGCTTTTGGTTCTCCGGGCCAGTGGAGTCCAAATACGGTATTAATTCTCGGTGGAAGTTAACACCACCTTTCCAGGTGCTTTCCACCGCCATCGTGGTCTCTTTTTCTGCACATCCCCTCTCAGCAGTCCTGCAATATAAATTCATAATGTCATTCACATTTATTGACCTTTTCCACAAGGTCCATTACATCACATATTCACATTTATGAGTTTGCCATAGTTCTTGGCCAATCCAGTTATTTTTACAAACTGGGGGAAATAGGGTGTTACAAAAAAACTATATTTAGAAGTTATTGTGTGTCTATCAAGGGAGATTGATATTAACATATTGATATATAAGCTACTTCATATTAAATCGGTGTGTTTATCAAGGGAGATTGATATTAACATATTGATATACAAGCTACTTCATATTAAATTGTGTATAATGTCTAATGCAACTGTCAAATAAAAAAACAACAAAAATGAACAGACAGAGTTGCAAATAAACCAGAACCGCAAATAAACAGACTGGATGATCTTCAAATCGATCGAGAGAGATTGAAAGGAATGCAAAAGCTCGGGAGAATAAAGGTTCCACAAATAAACAGACTGGATGATCTTTAAATTGATCAAGAGAGATCGAAAGGAATGCAAAAGCTCAAGAGAATAAAGGTTCCATAAAGAAGACAAATCATCGATAATGTAAAGGGGCATTGTCCATTGAACAATGTGTATATATAAAAATACAATATGTATATATAAACATTGAATAGATCACATGAACGACTTATTAATGGTTAGATCACATGACCAACTTATTAATGAAATGGTTGCGTAAACCGACTCGTTGCCTGTTGTTGTTGGTTGCATGCTATCATGACTTGCCTTAAAGCAACCATGACTTGCCTTAATTATTGCATCAAAGAAGTTAATGGATCTCACCTAATAATGTAATGTACCAATACAAGTTATTAGAATGTAAGGAATGACCAACCACAAAGGACCGACATCTAGCCATTAATCTCATCTATAATCTCACCTAATACACGAAAAGTTCCTAGATTTAAATGATACATGTGTCATATATCCATAAATTATGAACAAGCGACCAAAAAAAAAAAACGAAATAAAACTCCTCCCTGAAAGAACGCCTTCGACATAAAAATATATTTCTCCTACACGGACAACCACAACCGCTTGTATTGATTACCTTATAAATTGCTTGTTCAAAGACTTAGAATAACGTTATGAAAATGGACTTTATTTTTGATAAAGGGTTTTGCTTTTTAAATAAAACTTCTCCCGCAAGCGAACTATCACTGTAATTTCATCATAAGAAATAATAATAGTGCTCCGTTTTGATCTATCCTCTTACCATAAGTATATGCTTGACCATAGTATTTCATTAATTTTCCTTCAAATCGAGAGCTCATATTTATATGTGTCATAATCAAAGTCGTCGACATCTAGTCCATTTATATGTGTCATCCTCGACATCTAGTCCATTTATATGTGTCAATTTGAGCATCCAACATATACTAAAACTTTAATGGAAGCTCGAAACACATGTAATATTATTGACCCCAAAACTCATATATGTACACCATATTTAGATGCTCTAGCCTTTATGATTATGTCTTTTAGTAGTGCCTTGTAACATGAAGCTCCAAATAACCATTTGTTCGTTGCCATGTATCCATTACTACTTTATAATATATGTCTTTGAATGGAGTGTGATAAGACTTATAATATAACCATCCCATTTTTATTAAATAAAAGGAACATGGCAAATATAATAATATATTTTTGCTTTTGAGTATGGTATAAAGTTATTAAATAAAAGGAACATGACAAATATAATAATATATTTTTTCTTTTGAGTATGGTATAAAGTTAACGGCATGGTATAATAAATATTTGGAAAAGTGAATAATACAGAGTAATATGTAAGGCAAGATATAAAATGACGAAATGGTCATAACCAATTCTTTATAAATTCATTGACTCTCTTCATTTAAAAGGTTATGTAGATAAGGTGAGGTAGAGTGATATATGAGGGTTCAAAGTACATCATGTTAATATGCAGAAAATGGTAGTGTAAATAATGCGAGGAATTGGAAAGGGGTTTTCGTCAAGAGATATGATGATTTTCCGCCAAGTATTGTGTCAATTTTAGCAAGTGTGCGTGAAAACTTTGCGCAATTAGTGTGATTTGAGGGGTAGCCTAGAAACTCTTTGTTGATTAGAGACTGATCACCAAAATGGTCATCAACATCTACCAATCAACAAAAGCGCTTCGCTTACAGTGGTGTGCAAGCTTGAGGAAATTTGGTATCTTAGAACAATGCACTGAATTGTATGGGGATGAAATATCAAAATGATTGATGGAAATCATGATCTATTATACAACATGGGGACAAATGTGGAAATTTAAATGATGCATGGTTTGGGACTTCGTGGAATAATACTTGGAAAGTGAAAAATGAGGGGGTTTGGTTCTGTGTATAATAGAAAGCGACAAAAATTGATCCAGAATATATTTGCAGAACGAAATGAACATAGATTATTACAAAAGATGCTTAACACAAAATAACAGATATACAATAAAATTGGTTTCTATTCAATAAGGAAATAAGCCGAAGCTGTAAAATGCAACAAAAACAAGCTTGCTAGAATGGTGGCGGCTTATCTCTGAGAAGAGATGTAACGACTACACTCATTCGCAATAAAATGATTACAATGAAGCTCTGAAGGCCTTTTTACAATAAACAGGAATGTTAAAAACCCTAGACATCCAAAAAACTTAACCCTAGGAGATGAAGCATCAAAAGTCATGTGGGCCCCGTTTGGGTAAGTTAGTACATCAACTTCCCGGGATCGTAAATTTTGCATAGGATCTCCGTTTTAGGTGCACGATAGCCCGCTGGAAAGGTCTATACGAGGAATACACATTTTTCCGCTATCTATCCAAGGTCAATTTGACTGTGGAGAGCCCTAAAAAACGATGTGTAGGGCCTCGAAACGGTCCCGCAAGTCAGGGACCCGAAAACTAGGGAAAAAACTGTCAAATTAGAAAATTTCCAAAATGAGCCAGTTAGAATAGGTGGGAGGCCACCGACATCCATCTGGATCAATCCTCCCCCCTTAGGAAGCAATGGTCTTCATTGCGTTGAGTTCCCCCATTATATGAGGAATTTTTTGTTGAAATTGGCCTCGGGTGAGCTACTTGCCTTGGTGCAAGAACTGACCTGATTTGACAACTTGATAAAGTTGGATCCTTTGCTAGCAAGTGCCCTTGATCTGTTTTTCCACAATCCAATCATTGGATTCTTGTTGTATGAAATCGGGGTTGAGCTCTGTTGGTGTCAGTTGTTCTGCTATCTTTGAGGTGTCCAGTAATGGTGGGAAATACAGTCGAAGGATATCCACGTTGAAAACTGGGTGCAAGCTAAGGAAAGGAGGAATGTTGAGCTTGAAAGCATTATCACCAATAGCCTTGGTGATGGTGTACAACCCATAACAGAGTGGGCAAAGCTTTTGATAGGGTCCTGTAAGGTGCTCTTTCTGCAAGTGAAACCAAACTTTGTTGCCCACCCGAAACTTATGTGGCACCTGATGTTAATCATGGTGCTTCTTGTACTTGTCATTGGACTTATGTAGGATATCTCGATCCTGTTGATAGATGTGTTGGATCCTCTCAATGAACCGGGTGGCTTTGTCAACTTCAATTGGAGCAGGAGATGAGTCGGTCGAGGTGACCACAAGGGGTAGTGCAACATCTATGGGACCCAATGGTTGGAATCCTAACCCCACCTGAAAGGGGCTATGGTTGGTTGAGCTATGCAGGGCTTAATTGTAGCTATGTTGAACATAGGGAATACTCCCATCCCATGTGTGAGGGTGATTGGAATTATACATTCACAGGATATGCACGATCATTCCATCTGTCTGGGGGTGGAAGGTTGTGGATTTGGTGAGCTTGGTGTCCAGTAGTGACCAGAGGCTTGACCAGAATGTGCTGAGAAATCGAATGTCCTGATCTGAGACAATGGTTTGTGGGATTCCAAAATGTACCTAGACTCGTTCAAAGAAGAGCTTGGCAATGGCCTATGATGTGATGCTCTTCTTGCAGGTGACCATAATCACCATCTTAGAAAAGCAATCCACAACCACAAAAACACAGTCATTTCCCCGCTTGGTGGACGAGAGGCCCGACATATAGTCCATTGAGATGGATTTCCATGGCCTGTCAGGAGTAGGAAGAGGGGTCTACATGCCTTGTTTCTTAATGGTCGGTTTGGCAATCACACAGGCAGTGTAGGACCTGATATACTTGTTGATCTCCTGTCGAAGTTTCGGCCAGTAGAAATGTTTCTGCAACATTGCCACTGTCTTTTCAAAGCCGAAGTGTCATGCCACCCGACTATAGTGGGATTCCCAGATTAGCTTCGCTCGCTCTCTTGATGGAATGCAGATATGGCCCAGACGACACAACAACCCATCCTGAAGATGGAAATTAGCGACAACTATGTTTGCACCCAACATTTGGTAGGTGGTGGCGAAGTCCAGCTATGTCTCATAGAGTTGGGGCCATCCATAGGTCTCATGGCCGCAAGAGTATAGCACCGTGGTGAGTGTCGCGACTGGAGGTCTTCTGAGGCAATCAACGACGTGGTTGGTGCTTCCCGTTTTATACTTGATGTTGAGGTGGAATTGTTGCAAGTACGTGGACCACTTCTAATGGCGTTCATTCTGCAATTTTCCTTGTGTCTACATGAACCACAGTGGCTTATGATCAGTGTGGATGATTGTCTCCTTCCTAAGAAGGTAATGTCTCCACTAGAAGTAAGCTTGCACAATGGAGTACATTTCTTTGTCGTAAGTAGGGTACTTACAGAAAACATATGATAGTGTCTCACTCAAAGGGAGCATCTGTCTCGATCTCAAAGGGTTGTTGCTTGTCCGACAATGAAAGTACAGGGGCTGAACACAAGCACTGCTTCAAATCATCGAACTCTTGTTGTTGGGACCGACCCCACACAAATTTCTCCTTACCACCACCCTGGTTACTTGGATGAGGGCCCATGCAATATGGGAGAATCCCAACACGAACCTGTGGTAGAAATTGCCAAGGCCCAAGAAGCTCCAAATATCAGTGAGTGTGGTTGGGGATAACCAGTCACATATGACTTGGATTTTGGCTGGATCCACATGTACACCATGTTGATCAATGATGTAGTCCAGGTAATGAACCATATCCATGTCGAAGGAGCATTTTCCCAAGTTGGCGTAGAGTTGGTGTTGCCACAGGGTGTGCAAAACCTGTTGAATATGCTGCAAGTGTTCTGCCCAAGTCTTGTTGTAAATGAGGATGTCATCTAGATACACCACTACACAAGTATTGGTGAATGGTCGTAGGATATCATCCATCATCCTCATGAAAGTGGTTGGAGAATTTTTCAAACCAAATGGCATGACCAACCATTCAAAAAGACCTTCCTTTGACTTGAAGGTGGTCTTCCATACATTTGTATGTTCTATCGGGACCTGGTGGTAGCCAGACTTCAAATCAATCTTACTGAACTATTTGACCCCCGTGAGATGATCAAGGAGGTCGTCGATTCGGGGAATTGGGTATCGGTTTCTGACTGTGATTTTATTCAGGGCTCGGTAATCAATGCAGAGTCGCCATGTTCCATATGTCTTCTGTACCAGCACGATTGGGCTCCCTCAAGGTGATGAGCTGGGATGGATGTGCCCCTTATGGAGAAGTTCTTGGATCCACCGCTTGATCTCCTCATTCTGTAACAGAGAGTGACAGTAGACTGGCCCATTGGGCAGTGGTGTGTCAGGCGTCAAATCAATGGGGTGATTGACCTGACAGTGCAGAGGTACCCTGGTAGGTGAGGAGAAGATATCTGAGTAGTCTTCCATGACCTTATCCACTTGCTTCTGCTGTGTGGAGAGGTCGGCCGTGGAGACCCTGGATGTGGCTGCGATCTTTCGCTCATTCTGAGAGTGAATCGCGAAGAAGAAAAACTTCCCTGTCTGAGAGATGACCTTTCTGCATTACGTGGAAGAGATGAAGGAAATAACACTGGGTGGGACTGCCTCTAGTATCATGTAGAATTTCTTGTTCAAAGTAATAATAACACTGCAAGGCATAGACTCATATACAACATGACGTTTCCATAAATATGGTTAGCCCAAAATAAAATTACAAACTTCAAGAGGGGAAACATCACACAATACCTCGTCTTTGAAGGGCTTGATGTCGTATGACAAGAGACATTGTTGGATGACGCAAATGTTGCTTCCTTGGAGGAGCCATCCGATGGTGTAGGGTTGCGGGTGCAGCGTTGTCGACAAGGAAAGTTGCTTGAAAAACATTGCTGAGATGAGGTTCTTCTGGCTACCGCTATCAATGATGAAGTGCAGTGGGGTACCCTTTACCCACATCTGTGAATGAAAAAGGCACTCGCCTTCCTCTGGCTCGTTTGATTCACTAGGTTGGATCTTGGTGGTAGCAACGGTAGCACTGGGTTCTGCGTCTATGATCTGTCTCCCCCTTTCTTTTTCCGACTCAGAGTCAGAACCCGCATCTGATTTAGAGGCTTTCACCTCAGTCACCAGTGACTGCTTCGAGCAGCAATCAACAGTGTTATGCTAGGGGCTCTTATGGAAGTCGCACCACTTCCCGATATCTTTCTTTGTCTTTCCGGTGTCCTTATTTTCTTGCAGCCTGTACTGGTTGTCCTGAGGTTGTCTTTATTTACTCTATCCTTTGTTTTATGGGTTGGGGCCACCCTTTCCTAGCTTTCGTTATGAGGGGTTCCCAGGCCCAAATTGCCGCGTCTTTTTTTTGAGTTTCTACTCGATTTTGATGGCATATCGATAGGCCACATCCAAGGATGAGATGTCCATAATCTCCATTTTGGACTGGATGTATCTATGCAGACCGTCACGATACTTGAGTACCAAATTTATCTTAGAATATTTGATACCCATCTTGGTGCGCAAGGTATGAAAGATATTTGTGAACTCGGGCACTGCTTGGTCTCTTTCATGCCACAACATGGTCCATTTTGTGTACAGGTCGTCATAACTTCCAATAGGGTAGTATCATTCCTTAATAGCATCCCTGAAGGACTCCCAGGTGACTGTGACTGTAAATAATGAGGGTTCCTCTGTTTCCTTTTGCTCACATAAGTTTCCCACCAATCTTTAACATGGGGGACGACTTTGAGGAGTGAAAAAGTAATCTTTTCTCTATTCAAGAAGTTATGGACAGAGAAATACCCTTCTAGCAGATTCAACCATTTTTCTACTGCATCTGCATCTATCTGACCTTCAAATATAGGAATATAGAAGTTGATTTGTACCTTCAAGGGGGCGACTCCCCCGTTTGAGGAAGATGCTTCGCCTGTTGGTAGCCGTCGAAGGATTTGCGCAAAACTATCCATCATCTCGTTCCTCTGTTGCGTGAGGGCTTCCTCAAGAAATTTTTTGAAGGGATCTCATGTCCCTTCATCTTGCTTTTCTTTTTCCATTAGAGTTCGTTTGGGCGTGCAAGAGATTTTTTCCTCAAGAGAAACAAGTTTGAGACCCAATTGTTTTTACCCTGACCTCGTTGGGGACATGCATTAAGAACGACAAGGAGAAGACCGCTCTGATACCACTGATCCATAATATATTTGTAGAATGAAATGAATACATATTATTATCAAAATATGATTAACACAAAATAACAAATATACAATAAAATTGGTTTCTATTCAATAAGGAAATAAGACAAAATTGAAAAATACAGCGGAAACAAGCTTGCTAGAATGGTGGCGGCTTATCTCTGAGAAGAGATGTGACGGTTGTGATGATTCACAAGAAGATGATTACAATGAGGCTCTGAAGTCATTTTTACAATAAATAGGAATGTGAAAAACCCTAGAAATCCAAAAAACCTAACCCTAGGAGATGAAGCGCCAAAATTCATATGGGCCCCATTTGGGTAAGTTAGTACATCAACTTCCTGGGGTCATAAATTTTGCATGCAATATTCATTTTAGGTGCACGATATCCCATTGGAAAGGTTTATCCGAGGAATACACACTTTTATGCTATCTATCAAAGGTCAATCTGGCTGTGGCGAGCCCTAAAAAATGTTGTTTAGGGCCTCAAAACGGTCTTGCAAGTCAGGGACTCGAAAACTAGGGAAAAAACTGCCAAAATGAGCCAGTTGGAATAGGTGGGAGGCCACCGACATCCATTTGTATAAAAAACTCTTTAACTCTTTGAAAAAATAATAGAAATTTGAATGAAATGTCATGATGTGTGTTAAAGGAAAAACCCAAAAGAAACAAGGAGCAATGATGATGATGTGTATGCAGGAGTTATCACAAGATGGCGTGGATGGAGAAAGGGAAAGCAAAGAAGATGGGAAGGATTGAATGATTTTTGTAAGCAAGGAATTCTCACTTAGTGAGCATATGGTTAACAAAGCGAGGAATTTTGACACATAGAAAAGGTAAATTAGTTCACCTGCAAGCCTATTGTCCACTAAAGAAATCGGTCAATCAATTAGTCAAATATACACCTAACCTTTAAAATCACTGACCCTTGCTCCATCAAATCCAAAAGAGGAAAACGAAAAATAAATAACGTGTATAACTGAAAGCAAAATAAAAGCGAGAAAATAAAGTAAATTAAAGTGAGACAAACCAAAACCTAATCTACCCTTCTTGTTAAAAAAAATTGTGTCTTATTTATTTACATTTTTATATATTATTTTATTTATATACATGGAAAAGCGATGCAACAACTTGGACTCAAGTGGGATGAAATTTGGCGTAGAGGTATGCATCATTTGTTTTTCATGCATACTTCATGACTTGGAAGACTTTGTGCAGGGAAATCTTACCAACATTCCAACCAACAAAAGCATATGGAAAAGGAAAGTGACCTATCTAGACCCAAAAGAAACGATTATCATCCTTCAAAACATGTTAACCAACAAGATGAGTTTTGCATTTAATATTGAAAGTATCAATTGGATCAAGGACATTAGGTTTAGAGTTCAGGGTTTGAATATCAATGATATGGCCAATGCACTCATCAACTATATTAATATTGTCCTTTGGAATCTTCCTATAAAAAATAGGGTTATCATAATGCAAAGAAGATTCATATAAGGGATTCAAAAACATAGGAATACCCTTGAACTCATCATCATCGTTGAAGAAAAATGTGCACATATCAAGAGGGGTATCAATGTCGAGATGACTAACCTCGAATTGAAATAGTTGATTTGAAAAAGAATTACGCATTTCAATATCTTGATTAACTTCATAAGGATCTTCAAAAGAAAACCCATCTCGTGTATCATTAAAATCAAAAGAGTATTCATCAATTCGATTTTCCTATTCATTAGTTACATCATCATAACATGCTTTACTATAGAAATCAATATTATCTTTCTTTGCATAATCAACTTCTTCTTTGTATGAATATGAATGAAAATTTTGAGATAAACCACGATCTTGAGGTTGGATTTGTCTATTATGTTCAAGAATGATGGAATTTTGGATGTAAGAAATGGGTTGATTGATCAAATCATCATAAAAAAAAAAAAAAGTTGGGGTTTGTGGATTATAATCATTATCGAGGCATAGATGTTCGACTTGGACTTGTTCATTGATACATTTGTTTGGAAAAGCATTGTTTTCGAGCTGACAGGTGTTAGAAAAAATATCTATGTCCTCAAAATAAAAATCACATGAACCTACATCATCCTCAAAATCATATGAAGCTACATCATCCCATGAATTCTCTTTCTCACCTTTTTTGAGATGATCATGAGGAAGAAGGATATCAGGAGAAATGTTACATAAGTCAAGATTATTTTCTTTACGAGATTCATCCTCTAAGAGTGATTCATCAAATAAAACATGATTTTGCTTAAAATGAATTTGGAAAAGTTCATCATCAAATGGAAATGCATTGAATAACGTTTCATGATCAGGGATAACATGAGCAGATTCATAAGATCAAGACTCATTAAAAACCCCTAAATTTTTTGATAAAATATCATGAAATGAAAAATTATCTTCTCGATCATTCAGAAAGAGGTAAGGGTTTGCATGGTAAGCTTGCTTGGATTCTATGAAAAATCTACAAGTCGATTGTGCAAGAGGACCACCGCAAGAATAACATTGAAAAGGGGTAGGTGGAGAAGGAAAGTGAGAAATAAATTTTGTAAAAATCATCTTTCCCACCAAATTAGAGTTATGAATTATGAGCCTATACCAATCTCTTGCTTGGCCATGAAGAGTAAGAGGGAAAATGTCAGAATCAACATAAACATCTTGTGCCTCAACAATTTGACAAAACTAAATGAACTTGTTGACATAATCGCGAGAAGAATCCCATTGGTAACCTTTGAAAAGAGGACAATCAACCATGTACGGACTGGTAATCAAATCATAATAAGGTTTATTCATGATAAGGTAAGGTGAGCAAATGCACTGTTACAAAAAGAAATATAAGCTTTAAATCAAAATTGGAGAAAACCCATTAAACGATCCTCCCCAGTATGGTCACCAAAAATATGTCGATGCCAAAGAATTAGGAACTAATATGTAAGGGAAGATAAATGACGACATGGCCATAACCAATCCTTCATAAATTAATTCACTCTCTTCATTTAAAAGGTTGGGTAGATAAGGTGAGGTAGAGTGATATATGAGGGTTCACAATATATCGTGTCAATATGAAGAAAACAATAGCGTAAATAAAGTGAGGAATTGGAAAGGGGTTTTAGTCAAGAGGCATGATGATTTTTCGCCAAATATTGTGCCAACTTTAGCAAGAGTGTGCGAAAAATTTGTGCAAGCAGTGTGATTTGAGGGGTATCCTGGAAACGCTTTGCTGGCTAGAGACTGATGACCAAAATGGTCAACACCTGGTTTTAAATCCCATGTATTTCATGTAATGAAAGCATTTAAAAGGTTAGTGATAATCCATTATAATGTGCCAAGATGTGAGAAGTGAAGGCTCACTTGGTCGAGGCCAAGAGGTTGGTTGGCTTGGCCAGGTTTGGTTAAGGAACTAATAGATATGTTAGCTGTTTTTTCCCGGTTTGGGTTTTTTGGGATAATTTATTTTTTGTTTCTATGTTCTGGTTTATTTTCTATTTTTCTTGCATTTTTACTTCCTTTGCACAATCAGGGGTCGACTGAGGTAGTCTATGGCATGGTTGGTGTTGCCCTTCTTTCCTTTGATGTGCAATTGGAACTGTTCTAGGTATGTGAACCACTTATGATGGTGGTCATCATGTAGCTTTCATCATGTCTGCATGAATTGCAAAGGCCTGCGATTAGTGTGGATGATCGTTTCCTTCCCTAGAATGTAAACCTTCCACTATCGACATGCCTGCACAATAGAGTACATCTCTTTGTCATCGGTGGGGTATCTGCAAACAACATTAGATAATGTTTCACTGTGATAGGCCACTAGATTCCCATGCTGAGTGAGGACTGCATCAATAGCATAATACGAAGCATCTTTCTCAATCTCAAATGGTTGTTGCGCATCTAACAGAATAAGGGATGGTGTTGAGAAAAGGTGGAATTTCAAATCCTCAAATGCTTTATGTTGGGGTAGGGCCAAAACAAACATGGTCTCCGCTCCAATATTGGTCACTTGGCTTATGTCCCAAGCAATATAAGGGAACCCCCACAAAATCCTTCAGTATAATTTGGTGAGGCCTAAGAAGCTGTGAATCTTGATCAATGTCTTCGAGGATAGCCAATCGCGGATGAATTGTATCTTGGATGGATCCACATGCACACCTTGATCATCCACGATGTGTCTCAAATATTGGATACTGTGCATGCCAATGGAAAACTTCTCCAAATTGACATATAACTTTTTTTGTCGTAGGGTTCCCAAGACATGTTGAATTTGATTCAAATTTTCCTCCCATATTTTTCTAAAGATGAGGATTTCATCCAAATATACAACCACAAAGGAATTTTTGAATGGTCACAATATATCATCCATCATCTGCATGAACATGGTCGGGTAATTAGTCAAGCCGAAAGGAATGACCAACCACTCGAAGAGACCTTCTTTAGACTTGAAGGTTGTCTTCCATACATAAGTTTTATCAATTGACACCTGGTGGTATCCTAACTTCATATCAATCTTATTGAAAAATTTAGCTCCATTGAGCTGATCGAGAAGATCATCAATCCGAGGGATGAGATACTTTTTTTTTACTATGATCTTATTTAGTTCTTTGTAATCAATACAAAGTCACCATGTCATGTCCTTATTCTATACTAGAATAATTTAGCTCCTACAAGGTGAGGATCTTGGTGTAATGAATCCATTCAGAATTAGTTCTTGGATATGGTGTTTGATTTCTTCATTCTCCATAACAAAACACATGTATATAGGGCCATTAGGTATAGGAGCACCATGTGTCAAATCAATTAAGTGTTTTACCTAATAGTGCAAAGGCACCGCAGTAGGCGAGGAAAATATATCATTTTTCTCTTCTACTATCTTGTCCACATGTTGTTGTTGTGTAGAGAGACCTCGTGTAGAGGTTTTTGAAATTGCAATGACCTTTCGTTCACCTTCTGACCAGACCATAAAGAGGACAAATATATTGTTCTAAGAAACCACCTATCGGCACTGCTTCACGAAGATCAAAGAGACTACACAAGTTGGGACTTCCTCCGGTACCATGTAGAGTTGACCTCCCAAAGTAATAATGACACTACAATGCCTAGATTCATAAACAACATGACACTTCCACATATATAGTTCACCCAAAATAAAATCACAAACTTCAAGGGGGGAAACATCACATTATACCTCATCTTTGAAGGGTTTGATGTTGTAGTGCAGGTGACATTGTTGGGTGATGTGAATGTCTTGTCCCTGGCTATGCTAACTAATGCTATCTGGATGAGGATGTGGAATCATTGTTTGTTTCAACCTCTTGATGACCTTTGATGATATTAGGTTCTGTTGGACAACTGAGAGGGGGGGGGGGGTGAATCAATTGTTACCGTGCTTAAACAATTATGCTTCTTTTAAACTCTTTGCTGAGACACTAAATGATAATCACAATAATGCAGGGAAATAAACAATGGCAAATTCAGCATCAGTCACACATGAGAAAAACAGAGACAGATATTTCTTGAGGAAACCCATACAGGGCAAAAACCTCTTTTTCTTTATATGATAAGTAATAGTTACAGTCTTCACATTATCATACATATGAGCACCAACTCATAATGAGGCTGCAACCTCTGTTTTGCAAGCTACAACTTGCTGAGAGCACCAACTCTCTGTCTTCTCTAGCACCCACTAGAAGGAAGCACTGACTCCCTGGTTTTCCTAGCACCAACTAGA
>ML795597.1:25044-52026 GCA_009831015.1 Picea engelmannii | reverse complement strand
GAGTCTTGCATACTTGGAAAACATAAGAGAACTAGTTTTCCACAGTCATCAAATCAAGCCAAACAACATCTTGAACTTGTTCACACTGACCTATGTGGACCAATGCAAACAGATTCAATAGGTGGTAGTTTTTACTTTCTAACATTTATTGATGATTTCAGCAGAAAAATATGGATCTATTTTCTTAGACACAAGTCTGAAACATTTACAAAATTCAAAGAATTCAAGGCAGAAGATGAAAAACAGAGTGGCAAATATATCAAAGCACTCAGGTCAGATGGAGGAGGAGAATACAACTCCAGAGAATTTGCAAATTTTTACAAATCACAAGGCATTATCATGCAAACAACAACAAGGTATACTCCACAACAGAATGGAGTGGCTGAAAGGAAAAATCAAACAATAATGAATATGGCAAGAACACTTCTTAAAGAGAAACACTTGTCATATACTTTTTGGGCTGAAGCAGTAGCATGCTCAGTTTATCTTTTGAATAGATCACCAACCACAAGTCTAAAGATGAAAGTTCCCCAAGAAGCATGGAGTGGGACAAAGCTCAATGTAGCACATCTAAGGACATTTGGATGCATAGCATATGCTCACATACCTTCCGAATTAAGGAAGAAACTTGATGAAAGAAGTGAAAAATGTATTTTCACTGGCTATAATGAAACATCCAAAGCTTATAGGCTTTACAATCCCATCACCAAGAAATTAATTCTCAGCAGAGATGTACAATTTCTGGAAAATCAATTCTGGAATGATTCAGAAAATCAGCAAGTGGACAGTCAAAATCCATTGCTACCAAGTTCTGAAAACACAGAACAACAAGTACCTCAAAATATTCTTCCAAGATTGCAAGTACAAAGACAACCTGAACATTCTCAGGATAACTCAACTTCCAGCAGAGAATCATTCTCTGAACCACAGAATTAGAGAACTCAAAGTTTGTGAGAAATCCATCAGTAGTTGGATGACTTTGAGCAACACAATCTTTTTGCTTTAATGTCATGTCAACCTACATCTTTTAAGGAAGCCGCTAAGGAGCCACATTGGGTTCAAGCCATGAACCAAGCAATTGACTCCATTGAGAAGAACAAGACATGGGATCTTGTTGATTTGCCAAAACACAAGAAGAGTATTGGTGTCAAGTGGGTTTACAAAACTAAACTCAATGAAAAAAGGCAGATTGAAAAGCACAAGGCAAGACTTGTTGCCAAAGGATTCTCACAACAACCAGGTACTAATTATGGTGAAACTTTTTCTCCAGTATCAAGATTAGACATTGTCAGAACTCTATTGGCCATAGAAGCACAACAAAAATGGCAAGTATACCAGATGGATGTCAAGTCATCATTCTTGAATGGTTTCTTAGAAGAATAAGTTTATGTCGATCAACCACCTGGATTTGAAGTCCAAGAGCACCCAGCCAAAGTGTATCGGTTGAAGAAAGCCTTGTATGGCTTAAAACAAGCTCCAAGAGCTTGGTACAGCAGAATTGACATTTATCTGATCAAAAGTGGTTTCAGCAGAAGCCAAAATGAGCCAACTCTTTACACCAAAACAGATCAACACGGTAAAATTCTAATTGTATGTTTATATGTTGATGACATGATCTACACAGGAAATCTTGAGTTAACAGATTTCAAACATGCCATGCAATCTGAGTTTGAGATGACAGATCTTGGAATAATGAAATATTTTTTAGGGATTGAGGTTCATCAATCAGCCAAAGGCATTTTTGTCTGTCAACAAAAGTATGCAGTAGACATCATCAAAAGATTTTGCATGGAAGGATGCAATCCAGCAGAAACCCCCATACCTTTAGGCACAAAGTTGAGCAAGAATGATGAAGATCCTATAGTGGACTCTACTTTATACAAAAGTTTAGTAGGCAGTTTGTTGTATCTTACAGCAACTAGGCCTGACATTATGTATGCAACCAGCCTTGTTTCCAGATTCATGGAATCACCAAAAGATTCTCATTGGAAAATGGAAAAACGAATTTTGAGTTATGTAGCAGGAACAATAAATTTCGGATTATGGTACACTAAATCTGATAGTAATCAACTTTCTGGTTACACAGACAGTGATTTTGCAGGCAGCCTAGATGACAGGAAAAGCACATCAGGACATGTTTTTTAACTGGGCACGAACCTGATTTCATGGGCATCAAAGAAGCAACCAATTGTATCAATATCTTCTGTAGAGGCAGAGTATGTAGCTGCTACCTCAGCTTCATGTCAAGTTGTGTGGCTGAGAAGAATATTGAAAGATATCTCACATACAGAAAAGGTCCAACTCCTATTTTCTATGACAATACATCAGCAATTGCCTTATCCAAGAACCATGTGTTTCACAAGAAAAGTAAACACATTGACACTCGGTTTCATTTCATACGCGAGCTAGTCAATAATGGGGATATTGCACTACAATTTTGTGGTTCTCGAGATCAACTTGCTGATATCTTTACAAGGCCACTAGGAAAGTTAGTTTTTGATTTTCAGAGACAACACTTAGGCATAATCAATGTTGATGATTGTAACTGTTGAGTTTAAGAGGGAGTGTTAAACATAATGTAACCTCAACAGTCTGACTGTACACTGCCAGCTATACTGGACAACTGTACTTTCTATTTTTGTCTTGCTTGAGCCTATTTAGCTCAGCCATCTCCCATTGCATTGTATCTTCTAACAATCTCTTCTTCATACATTCCAATATACTGTTCTATTCTTTCTCTCTGCATTTCTCTTTACTTCACAATTTATCAATTTACTTATATGTCCCTTTCCTTGGAGAATGAGAATGTTGTGCGTTGATTTCACATAGGAATGAGTATTCTCGGCCTAGTGGAGAATTATTAGCACATCGAAGATAATCGACTTCTTGTGAATTGAATTTGTATATTTGAAGTTCTTTGTGCTCTTACAAATGTGAGGGTGATAATGGAATTGTCTAATCTAACTGTTGTCGTTGTGTTGAGCCTTACTCTCTTTACATTCCAGGCAACTAAGAAACAACGTGATTCCAGTTTACCCACATTCATTGTTTTCGTTGGAATGGTGATTCCCCTTGTCTTTATTCTCATTTAGAGTGGAGATTCTTCAAAGACACAGGGAACAAAAGCATGGTTGATGCGGAAGTAGTCATTTTGGACCAGGGTTCTCCTAGAAAAAGGGAGTGGACTATAAGGAAACATTTGCTCCAGTCGCCAGGGGAAAAGAATCTCATCGATCAATGTAAAAGGGAATTAACCTCTGAGTTTGAAATGAAGGATCTTGGTTTAATGCATTACTATTTGGGATTAGAAGTATGACAAAATCTAGGTGAGATATTCCTCGGTCAAGGGAATTATGTTATCACGATCCTTCAAGATATTTTGGATGATGGACTGCAAGTCCATGACCACTCCCATGGTGAAAAACCTGAAGAAATTGAGAGACTCTGAATCAGATTTGGTGGATCCTTCTATGTACCTACAGTTTATTGGCTCATTGGTGTATTTGGTTAATACTAGGTCGGACATTTGCTTCGCTGTGAACACGTTGACCCATTTCCAGATGGAACCAATACATGAGCATTGGATAGATGCAAAGCACATTTTGAGATATTTGTGTGGCACGCTAAATTATGGTTTAAGATATGTCTCAAACAGTGATGTACAACTGCAGGGATATATATATTCTGATTGGGCAGGGAGTGCAAGTGAAAAAAGAGTAATATTGGTGTATGTTTTAGTTTGGGCTCTGTTATGATATCTTGGGCTAGCAGGAAACATAAGTATGTTGTACTTATCACTACAGAGACAGAGTATATTGTAGCTTATGATGCTTGTACGAAAGCAATATGGCTCCGTAAGATGGCGACTATTTGACCAGGGGTTGGATTCGACCGTGATATACTGTGATAATTAAAGTTGTGTGAAGATTTCAGAAAATCCCATGTTCCATGACAAGTTGAAGCACATTGAGATCAAGTACTACTATATCTGTGATAAAGTCCAGAAGGGAGAAGTGAAGCTCCATACATCTCCATCGATGAGCAGATAGCAGATATTTTGATGAAGCCCTTGTCCAAAAGGAAGTTTGTATACTTCAGGGACAAGTAGAGGCTCATGGAGATTACTCCCTTAGTTGAGAGGGAGTGTTGATATTCTTGCATTGTGGATAGTCAGTGTTCTTTTAGACTGACATTCTTCCTATGGAGAATGGTCCAGGTTTGACATATTGTTGATGTATCATGGACTAACATTTTCTGCAGAAAATGGTTCAGAACTAACATTCTCTTGTGGTATAGATGGTGACCTAATCAATATGAAGGGTATTCCCCCTATGGCATGAATGGTCATTGTTGACGATTAAAATTGCAACGAGGATTTTTCCTGCAAAGTATTGCTAAAGCCTATTAATTATAAGCTAATGATATATATAATACTAGTAGGTGAGACCCCCTTGTAAATTGGAGGATCATATCTAGTTCTTATTTGATGTTTTTACTATTGTTCAACACTACTTACATGTTTGAGCTTGATTAATGATCAATGTTGGTTCTATTCGTGACAGATGGATGATAGATAATGCATGTTTTTTCTCTTTCTCTAGGATCGAATGTCATGTCGTAATGGATTATGATATTCATTGTTACCTTGCTATTTACTCCTGGAATTATTACTTGTGCCACAAACAAAAGATACATGTTAGTAGCAACAAATAAGAGAAATTGAATGGGAATAAGAACAATTGAAAAAAGACAAAAGCAATATTAACAAATGCAAAAAGAAAAGATTAAACTATGCAACTATGCTACACTACATGCATTGAAATTAAAATGATCGTTGTTAATCCTAGCTAACAAGTTAATAGCTTTGTGATTTATTGAGTTATGTGAAAACATGGTTGATATTCGTATGGTATAGTTGGCAATGGTTAATGTGATGTGGGTGGCGCATTTGACAAAGTGATGGATGTTAAGTTTGATGCATAGATTAATTAAGAGAATTTATGGAAGGCTGGCTAGCGTGTACTAAGAAATTGAATGATGGGAGGATGGAGGCAACGTGCATTTATTTAACATCACCCCATACCCCTTCCACTCACTGTCACTTTGGCTGGCTATTGTTCAATTGTGTTCGTTGTGGTTAGGCTCTGATTTTCAAGCAAAGGAAGATTTGCTCGGCCAAGCTCACGTTTTAAGGTTTTCGTGGTTACAGGTATGTCTTTTCACCATCCATGAACCCGCTCTGGTTATGAAATAGATATTGTCTCGGTGATGTATGGGTCTGTGCTTTCCTTAAGTCTAGCAACTGTGTAAATTCGTGATATTTTTTCTGTGATGAATGGTTGGTGTATTTTTCACTGTAATAATGTTTGAAGTCACAAGTTCATTGATTTTTCTGAGTATTAGTAGCCATGAAGGCTCTCTGTTGTCCTCATTGGTTTTGGGTGAAGGGTTTCATACATTCCCAATTTGTTGGTTGTCCCCTCACCATGCCCGATCGTCTTGCTGTTATTGGGTTACTAGTTTTGAACTACCTTTCGTTTCACCCTGGTATGGGTTTGTTCATGCTACTGATGATTGTGCAGTGGGTTATATTGATTTGTATCGGCTCTGTTTTATCTCAGCATTATTAGTTGGTTGATTGGGAAAACCACGAGGGTCATACCCTGCATGTTCTAAGTGTTGTTACAGGACCAAAATGAATCCTTTCTCCTATTTTCATAGTCTCTCCTATCACAGGAGTTGTCACCCTGTCTGCGAAGTTAGTGGTGATATAACCTATGTGTACATCGTTGGTCTCGGAAGTTCTCACCCAATGTTGGGTGTCGACTCTAGTCTCCCTGTGTTGGTCCACAGGGCGAATCCTTGATTAATCAAAGCCCAAATTTGATAAAGGGAACTCGTTATGTCCTGTTGGATACATGGTTGATAGTTATGAATTGGTGGTGCATCGTCGATAGTATTCTATTGATTGGCTCGTCTCTGTTGATTATCCTGACAATGGTTTTGGTTATTGGTATTTAGCCACTACAATTGGTTATTATAACAGTCTAATTGATAAGCTCAACATTGTTAATTGGTTGATTAGAGAAATGGGATTGAATACATAGTCTTTGTCTTTTACATCGTGATCATTGAATTGTTAACCCAACATTGGTTTTAATTGATTAAGTCACAACAATGCTTCATGCGTGATGCGTGGGTATGTGTAGCCTTCCTACAACATGTTAAGCTGAGTTAATGATTGTTGTGTCTCTATGTTTTAAATCGCCAAATGGGAGTATTGCAATCATGGTAATTATGGCGTGGACATCCACTATATATGCTTGGATATTACTTGATTTCCCATCAGATTGGTCACAGGTTTTGAACAATATGGTTTTGTTGCAATTGGGTCATTTTGAGAAATGTGGTTAGACATATTGTCATTGTCTCCCTATATATAGATTGATAGCTCAGCATCGTGATATTTGTATTCAGATTAATTAAACATGTGCAGTCACACGAATACTCTTGTGTTTTGTTAAATGGTTTGCGTATCCTACAACGTCATATAATTCGAAAGGGTTATTGTTGTGCGTTTAAATGGAAATTCAGGATATATTGAGGATTGTGTTTGGCTATCCATTGTGTATGGTTGATGGATATCATGCATTGTTTCAGATATGGACACAGATTCTGTGACAGTATGGTCTTATTACGACTTAATTGTTAAATTAACTTGAGGAATGGAATCGAGTTTGTTTTAGTGTCTGTGTTTGATTTGAAGAAATGATTCATGGACAGTGGTTGATGTTTTGATAGAACAAATTGGAACAAGTGAGTGTGTGTTCATTTAGAAATTGTTTTACATATTAACTGGGACAATTGGGAAGAAAACTCTTACAGGTTGTTGTGGAATGCATGGTGACACTGTGTTGAAAATATGATTACGAACAGTGAACAAGTCAATGCACAGAATTAATTGAATTATACACAATAGTTTTCATTTGATCACAATGATTATTTGGTTGGTGTTATTTCCTTTTACAGAATGGTTTTATTATAATGATTATTATTTCCTTCAAATGATTATAATAAATCGGTGTCCTCCCGCATGCAATTGAGGGACGATTGCTCTCATGTGATCAACGAGATTAGGCCTAAAGGATCCACATGGTCTAAGGCAAATTCAGAGAGTTTAAAAGGTGATAGAAACAACAAAGGAAAGATTGCCTCACAGACTGGAAAATATGGATTTTAAGTTTGATTTATTTATCTATTGTTGAGAACAGTTGACTTTAGATTTTTGGACAACAAGCTTTTGGGATATATTGGTAATTCATTTTGAAAATGATTTCAAATATCAATGAGATAAATTGTCAAATATGAATGTGATGATGGGAGTCACAAGGAGGGGTGTTTTGTTTAATTAACTAGTTATGTTATGATTGTTAACAACTAAAGGGAGTCACAAGGGGTCCCACCTACTAGTTATTATTTATTTAAAACCCTTATTATTATTTATTACTTTTCCCCCTTAACTAAAAATTTGGTTGAGTTTTTAGTTAACTTAACTAATGAGGTAGTTCAACTACTTCAACCAATTATAATTTTCTTAAAGGCAAAATGAAAGGGAGGAACAAAAGGAGGATAGAAGGAAGCATACTAAGGTTTGCTCTTTGAGTTTATGTTGAGACAGTTCAGTTTTCATTTATTCCTTAATTTATCACAAGCCTAATCTTTTTTTATGATAGCAGGGTCTTATTGTAGACAGCAAGATTCAAGACTGAATTACATCATTCAGACACTTGCTTTTCAGAGTTGTTGATCTATCTTTGATAGTCTGTGTAGACTTGTTTGTTTGTGAATTAGTTTTCATGAATGACAAAGGCTATTGTGCATAATCGAGTGGGAACCAATCTGTGGCAAGCTGATCCAACTTTTAGAGTTCTGTTTTTAATTTTCTGTGAGAGGTCCTTTTGTATGTTCCATCGGAGATGTCTAAGTTTGACTTTGGTTTGAAATTTCTTCATGAAATTTTGTAAAGAGAAGGACTCTTTGGCAAATTGGAATGAAATAAAGGATTGTTTTATGTCTCATATGTCTTGATTATCATCTTGGTATCTTTGTTTCTTTCGCTACATTTATTTCAACAACTGTTATATTTAGAAAATCATATAAATAATGAATTTTCCAGCAAGATTTTATTTATAAAAAGACTAGCCTAAGCAGTTGTAATCGATACTTGTGAGTTAGGATATTATTTTTTATGGCTATAAACATAGGGTGACATTCCAGTCTATTTTTCTTTAGCCGAGCAGAATCTGAAAATGCTTGAGTAAGATCATTTCATATCTTTCCCTCAACCTTTATTTGGCGACCATTGTTATAACCTTAAATTGCACCACACATGCTTACTTGGCATCAGGCCATCTCATATCCCTTCTTTGCCAAAGCACTGCTGAACAACTCTTTGAAAATCCTCTTTTATAAAGGCCCACGTGCCCTACTCCATTACTGCATGCGTGTACACGCTGGCTGACCCAAAACAACCCGTGTGGACCGACAAAAGAATGAAAAAAGGAAAGTTGTCGACGGAACACAAAAGCTATGGGTGAGCTAACTGAAACTCCCAGCCATGCATGGCCAAGGGTTCGTCCAAATACTTAGCTCCTTCTAGCCTATAAAAGAAGGGGTAGGGGTCCCATTTGGAAGAGGAAAAATGTAGCAAAGAAACTCTGCCCATTTGCGTATTCCCATTGTCCCAACCCTTTAGCCTTTCATGATGCCAAAGGAGATACAAAGCAAAGCAGTTGGAGGACAGTAGAAGAGGAGCCCAGGATCAGGTTCGAAGAGTGGTGGCCGGTCTCAACTTTTGTAAGTTGACTCATTCAAAGTAATAAAGAAAATGTTTTTCCCATCCCAATTCATGAACTTTTTATAGTTTGATTAGTATATGTTTGGATTTCTAACCTGTTAGTATATAAGTAGGATGCATGTGTAGTTGTTGCTTGTCTTGTATGTAGGTCATCTTTGGAAGGAGTATTGCAAACAAGTAATTAAGTACAATGGAGGATCGACATCAAACGTCGGGAATGAGGTAGGTTGATCTTTCCTTGCATTTACTAAGAAAAGGGGATTAAAATCTATGGATGAAGGTAGAAAGTAGTTTTTTCTTCAGTCATATCTACATGCAAAGTCTGAACTCTATTTGCTAGTCCATATGGAGATTTCCCTCACAACAGAATTGGTGAAAATACTGGGGAGATTCTCTAGGGTTCCTGGAATTTTATTTAGTTTTTGGGTAGTTTTAAAGACTAGTTTTTTTTGCCTGTTTTTTCTTTTAGTTTCCGTAAGGTCTGAGCTAGCAGGGAGTCTGGTTTTCCATACCATCTTTCCCTATCTTTTGCTTGAATGTGTTTTTCGGGACCCACAGAGGTACACGTGGCCTGCATAATGTATGCACGCGTGTACCCGCGCCCTACTCTCTTACAGCCCGCGTGTGAACGCTAGCTGAAGAAGTAGCAGTAGCGTGTAGAGTTCAGAGAACTTCTGAGGCAATCATCCTCTTCCCTGTCAGAATCACACATTCTCAGGGGGTTTTCTGGAATTTTGTTTGAAGTCTTGGTTGTTTGCAGTCCTATCTTAGATTGTTTTTTCTTTATCATTTTTTCCTTACATTAGTTGTTTTTCTGTTTAAAAGAGCGTCCAAGCCTTTAAGGGATCCTGGTTATCAATATCAGTGGTCTCTTCCTGGTTTGGTCTATCTATTTTCATTTTTTTTCAGAGTTTAGATATACACACGGCCTGTACAAGGTCATCCCGCGTGTACACACACTTTGTATCTATCCAGCGCGCGTTCACACACGTCATGTTAGATTAACAGTCGTGTGCTTGTACATGATACTTTTTGTTGAGGGTAAGGCAGTCATCCTTTCCCTTGATAATAATTATTCCTCTCAGGTGTTTGAAGCTTTGTCTGAGTAGCCAGTAGCTTAGGATTAATCTTACCCTTAGCTTGCTTTTTCTCATTTAAAAAAAAATTTGTCATAAAAATAAAAGAATTTTTAAGGTTTTTAGACAAGTGTGAGAGTCATTGTTTTTAAAATTGCTAGTGTGTGATTTTTGACCTGATTCTTTGCGATATGCAATTAGGCCAGAATTGTTTTTCTTTGTTTCTTCTTGTTGGTATTTTCCCTTTTTGCTTTATCAAGCATTTAAATAATAATAAAAAAAAAATCTCTTTTCATTTTCTTATTTAGTTGAAGAGTGTGTTTTTGCATTATTAGCCAAGGAGAAGTCATTTATTTCATAAGTTTTTGCAGTTTACTTAGATCATAAGTAGCTTGTACTCAAGTGAAATTTCTTTTGAGTTTGCTGTCCAAAATCTTAGAAAATTAAAAATATTTATTTTGAAAAGTTGTTGAAATTTTGCATTAAGTAAAAGTTTTGTTTCCATCTTTTTTTAATCATTTTTTGCTTTCGTCTTTTACACCTCATCAGTTTCACTTTCATACCCCTTGACGTAAGACAAATCCATAAAAGTAACGCTAAATTTAAAATCTACTAGACTTTTATGTTTGTAGGGTTCACCAACTAGTTCAGGATTAGGGCCTTGGATTAGGTTGGAGAGGAAACTCTTCAAGACCATTTAAAATCAAACATTGGAGTCTGAGTTAGGGAGTGTCTAAGTCCAATGTCATGAAAGTTATCCGGGACCCCCCTCTAACACAGGGGATAAACACGAGGTCGTGTGCGGAAAGGTAGCGGAGATAACCCCTCCAAAGCTGGACCAATAGTAGTGGAGAACACATATAGAGGGCTTGTTTTGGGATTCCGTCTTTTGCATTTTCCACAGAGATTCATGGGTCTCGAATCTGTTCGAGGTCCTCAGTTGTCTTTCGAACCATTTTCTCTCGATACCCTTGACAGGTTTCAGGCTCGATACCCTGCTCATTGTGGTCTACTCGACTTTTGATTGTACCCGCCTAGTGACTGTTCGCGCGCTGGCAACCTAGTTGCCAATCTGTTTTAGGGACATACACAGGTGACTACGGGGGTATACCACGGTACCTAGGACAAACATCGGGCCATGCTTTGCAGAGTATACCCAGAGGGTGCTTCCGTGTTCGAGTTGCACTTTCACCGGTAAGTTGCTCTAGTGTTGGTTGTTGTAACTGTTCTTCCAATTAGTTTAGTGTTTTCCTGTCTTATTGTCTAGGGACTTTTTTAGTGTGTGTTACTTTTGAACGTTTAGACTACCTTAGAGTGTCTTGGATCTTCTCACACAGTGGAGGATCCCGAGCTCCGCCGGTCACGAAGGCTTCTTGGCCTGTTGTCGGTTACACTGGAGCCACCCCCACCACCTTTAAGGTGAAAGCTAGACCAACAAGGGTCTTTTGAAGCGACCGGGTTACAAGCCATTGTGCCCGACCAACCCCCATAGGAATCAACCATTTTGGACCTTGAAGCAACCGCTCTTGGCTCGGTTGAAACCCCAACCACTGATTTCTTGGCACCTTTCATCATACCAATTCAATTTTATGAGCGCCAGACAATGTTGCACACAGCAATGGAAACAAATGTTGTTACTCCTTCTGGGAATTCTTCAATTCCCACCACAGTTGTCACCACAGGAGAGATTTCACCTCCTAACCCACCGTTGTCAGTCCAAGCCACCATGGTCTTGACCATAACTACTTTGCACAGTGGTCCGATCTCATCTTTGGCGGTGGCCACAACCCCTTTCACACCAAGTGCGATAGGCCCTCCATTCTCATATAGGATGCCTAGTTCGGGTACAAGTCCTGTACTTTCTTACTCTACTTTACATACTTTAGGTCTGGGGGCAGGGAGCTCTAGCGCTCCTCTGCAAGGTCACATAAGGGGCACTCTTGCTCCTTTTAACACTTTCCCTTATGGAAGAGGTCATATTCCTCCTTCATCCCCTTCACTCGGTGGCTCGCATTAGCCATCCGTCGGGCAACCTACACATAATAGTTTATTTAGAGCGGGGAGTCAAGGACCACCTTCGCATAGTATGTCGGTAGGTTCGACACCATTTTCTTTGAATAGAACGTTTGGTAACAATGCCTTCTCATCAACTGCTTTCCCGATTGGAGGCAATCCCATTTTTGGACAATCGACTCCTATCCAGGGTACTATTCTTGCACAGGGGGAAAACTTAGGAACTTCTTCCGCTTCAGGGCCTTGGAATTCTTGGCAAGGCTCCGTTCCTGTGTTTGGAATGTCGATCTGGGGTAATTCTTTCCACAATCAATGGAACCCTGGACAAACTACTATGCCTATCCCCACGGGACCGGCATGGATTAATCCTTCCCAAAGTCCTTCGAATATAATGCATGCCCAACAATCTATGTCCTATTTGGGAAATCAGTCGATGATGTCTCCACATATTCAAAATCCATACGCTGGCCAGGTCCATGGTTTCTACCAGAATTCGGGCCAGGAGCCAAACTTTTCCTGGCAACCTGGTGCCAGCCAAACTCTAGGACCCTTTTTCCCAGGTTATCACCAACAACCCAAACTTCCCTTCCTGGAGACTTTACACTTGCCAGATTTGACAAGGTTGTTGAATGACCCTATTTGTCACGATCCGCATTGGCCTCCTATGCCGACGAAGTTGCCTTCGGACATTCCAAAGTTCAAAGCCAAGCCTAATGAAGATCCATGAGATCATGTGACTACCTTTCATCTTTGGTGCTCATCTAACTCATTGAAATATGACTCCATACAGTTGCGATTGTTTCAACGTACTCTCATTGGGAGTGCCACAAAATGGTACATTGAGATCAATCGCTCAAGATACTCTTCTTTTGGTGAACTGGCAATGGCTTTCCTGAACCATTTCCAGTTACCTGTGAGATACGACGCTGGCACAGAGTTGCTCGCCAATTTCGAACAGACAACAGCGGACCATATCTCTGATCACATCTGAGAATGGAGACGCCGGAAGAGTTTAAACAAGGTACCAGTCCCACCAGCATTCCTTCTTGAGTGGTTCCTTAAGTCTTTACTCCCGTAGTTATCCAAAGACATTACAACGTCAGGAGTTTTCTCCGAAGAAGACGCCATTATGAGGGCTCAACAGTTTGAGCTCATCTATTCTTAGTTCGGTTTATTATACAACATCTTGCCAGATGTGCCACGTTCAATACTGGATAAAACTAGACAGAGAGTTGGACCACATGCCAATGGTATTGTTGGTTCAGCACAAACAAAGCTCGTTGAGCAATTGACGAAGCAGTTGCAGCAGTTATTTATACAACACACAGCGGCCAGCCAAACTACTACTTTGGTTGCTCCCCCTACCAAAATGTCGGAAGTATACACAGTGCAGTCGACTAACCCAAAGGCCACCCAGCAGCCTGAAGGGAAGAAAAAACAATGAAAGAAGGGTAAGGGGGATAAAAAACCCAACGATAATACTGGCGGGGACAACACTGAAAAACGAAAGGCGAGGTCTCCATGCAACTTGTGCACGGAATACCACCCAACCCATCTATGTCCTCAACTTGCAGAGGCCCAAAAATTTGTCATGCAACAACAACAAACAGTGTTGACTAATCCATTTCAACATGGGAAAAATCTAACTCAAGCCTCTGCAAGCATAGAAGGGGGCAGCAAAGAACCATGTCCACCTCCAAACAACCCCACATCCACGAACGTATATATGGTTAGGGGTGATGCTTTTATATCGACTAGAGTGCACGATTATAGTAAACCAAGTGCTTCTTAGAAGGGTAAAGAAGCTGACCTCCC
Organism: Picea engelmannii; assembly: GCA_009831015.1. Lineage (NCBI taxonomy): Eukaryota > Viridiplantae > Streptophyta > Pinopsida > Pinales > Pinaceae > Picea > Picea engelmannii. Next base: position 38,265 of record ML795597.1, on the reverse strand, counting down.
ATCTCTTCCTCTACAGATTGAGAAGACGCTGGGAGAAACAATGACACGCATTCCAAAAGATGCATTTAAAAAAGCTTCTCATAACCCAAATGCAAGGGCCGCCCAGAACTACTCTGTGGTGGAGGATTTATCACAAAGCCCTTGTGCGATGTCTTCTTTGGAGGTCCTCCAAAGCTTCCCTTCTCAGAGGAAAGCCTTGTTAACTGATTTAGGCTCTACCGAGACTTGTAATCTGGGTACCATCATGTTGGATACAACCGACTTAAAACCTCGTCTGCCTTACCACGTAGCGTTTCAGATAGTAGTGGCTTATCCCACAAAAACTTTTACTCGGAATATCTTCCGCACAATGGTTGATGAGGGTGCCTCGACATGCGTTATGTCGTTGGCATGTTGGAAGGCCATTGGCCATCTCGTTTTGTCTCCATAACCTACTCTCCTCACTGCTTTCTATGGTCGTTCATTCCGACCACATGGCATCGTTCCTTCTTTCCCCGTGTAGTTAGGAGGGAAGACCATGTGTATCGAAGTAGAGGTAGTCGATGCTCCCCTCGACTATAACCTCTTTTTAGGAAGGAGTTGGACTTATGCTATGAAAGTTGTGGTTGATACAGTTTCTGGGTCTTGTTGTTTCCACACGAGGGCCAGATAGTGACCATCAATCAATTGTGTTTCTCCAGACCTGACCCAACTTTGGGGGCATCCACGGTCCCGATGATTGATAATCCTCAACCAGGTGTCATCAACATAGGAGTTGGTTTGTGCCCATCCTTGATGGGTACCTTCGATTACCCACCCCCTCACGACGATATCAAATTTATATCCAATCACCATAAGGTTGAGATTTTTCAAGTTTCGTTGTTCCGTATGACTTATTTCGAGGATTTGTGGATACTTCCTTCCCCATCGGCCATGATGGATGAGACAGGGCACCCAGGCATGTCCATGCCCTTGTCTTCCGCTGAAATAACATACTCTTTAGTCCAACACGCTTCAGCTAACCCTGATCCAACTCTTGCAAAAGAGTTAGATCCACTTCTAGAGCCTATTTGGGCTCAAGGTTATCTCGCTAACACTGATTCGTTAGACTTAGTCTTTCCTTCTGACGAAGCAGTAATTGAAGCAATGACTATTCCAGACAAACCTTGGGAAGATCTTCATCATAGATCATATTTTCTCCCAGAGTTAAGCCAAATCGAAGTAGAAGAATTCACCATAACCATGACGAGAGATCAGTCGTGCCTTATTAATCTCTTAGCAACACACAAAATTTATGTTGAGGGAAATATGGAAACTATCGTTGAAACCATACCGTTCAATATCTCCTGAAACCCTGGCATCATGGAGAATGTTTTCGTCGGAGCCGATTCCTCCCTCGAAGAGATTCAAATCTATACAGATCTTTTCAAATAATTCTGTGACGTGTTTTCCTGGTCTTATGAGGAAATGCTAGGTATCGATCCAAAAATAGTTGAACATGAGATCACAACGTATCCTGATGCCAAGCATGTTCGATAGAAGCTTCGTCCAGTTAATCCTAAGAAAGCAGTAGCCATCAAGATTGAGGTTGAGAAATTGCTAAAGGCAGGTTTTATCTATCCCATCCATTTGACCCAATGGGTGTCAAATCCTGTGCCGGTCAATAAAAAAGAAGGCACGATTTGTGTATGTACCAATTTTCTTGATTTGAACAAGGCATGTCCCAAAGATATTTTTCCAACATCATTCATCGACTAGATCATTGATGAATGTGTTGGTTGCGAGGCCTTTTCTTTCATGGATGATTTTTCGGGATATAATCAAATCCAAATCAAACCTGAAGACCAACACAAAACGACATTCATTTGTCCTTGGGGTACATTCGCATATCGTAAAATGCCTTTTCATCTTAAAAATGTTGGAGCCACCTTCCAGTGGGCCATGTCTTTTGCTTTTCATGATCTCAAGCATATAGTCGAGGCCTATCTAGATGATTTATCATCATGATCTCGCAAGAGAATGGATCATCCCACACACCTTAGACTGATCTTCGAACATTGTCGCTACTTTCGGATTCGCTTGAATCCAAACAAGTGCAGCTTCTGCGTAACGTCAGGACATTTGTTAGGTTTCATCGTATCAACAACAGGGATCATGGTTGATCCTCTCAAGGTGGAGGAAATAATCTAGTTGCCCCCCCCACGCATAATCCTCCAACTTCAGAGTCTACAAGGCAAGGCGAACTTTTTACGACGCTTCATCTCCAACTATGCCGAGATCACCAAGGGATTTATGGGTTTACTGAATAAAGACATTCCCTTTTACTGGGACGATGTCGCTCAACACTCTTTCGACGCATTAAAACATGCCCTCATAAATTCCCCTCTGCTACGGCCAGCTAACTATAACAAAGATTTCTTGTTATATCTTGTTGCCGCAGAGTCAACCATTGGCATGGTTTTAGTTTAGGAAGATGACTTGTTCTCAGAATATGTGATCTATTACCTGAGCCGAGGCCTCGTAGGACCGGAACTCAATTATTCTCATATCGAAAAACTTGCGTTGGCAGCAGTTCATGATGTTCAACGGTTTCGTCATTACGTTCTGTTTCGCAAGACCATCGTTATTGCTGTCGTGAATCCATTCTAGTACATGTTGACACGAAGGGTAATAGGCGGAAAAATCAGTAGATGGATGGTCATCCTCCAGGAGTTTGACTTAGACTTCAAAGTCCAAAAAGTCACTGGTCTTCACAGAGCTTATTTCATAACTTCCGGTTGAGTCAGGTGACGTTGTGCCTGAAGAATTGCCTATTCGGGGAGATATGTTTTTGATCACATCTTTGGATCTCTGGTACGGAGATATACTTATCTATCTCCAGACTTTGAAGTGCCCCACTTCTGCTTCTCTTGATGAGCGTTGGCTTATACGCCATCAGGCTAAGAATTATCTCATACTCGATGATACATTGTATTGGAGAGGTGTAGACTGCATCCTACGTCGATGTCTCACTCATGAGGAGGAAATTATCGTGCTCAATGATTTCCATACCGAAGCTTGTGGCGTTCATTTGTTTGGGTTGGCAACAGCCCAAAATATTCTACAAGCAGGTTACTTCTGGCCGACACTTATCAAAGATTGTATCGAATCGGTCAAGAAGTGCCATCCGTGCCAAATCTTCTCTCGGAAGGTGAGGGCACATCCTGCGCCCATGTTTCCTATCATCATAGTTGGTCCCTTCACCAAGTGGGGGATTGATTACACTACTTTCAACCCCCCTTCAACAAGGGGGCATCGCTATATCATTGTAGTTTTCGACTACTTCACAAAGTGGGTGGAAGCTATGCCAACATTTAAAGATGATGGAGAGACTGCAACTCTCTTCTTATTCAACCAGATCATAGCAAGGTTTGGCGCCCGAGAGAGATTGTTACTGACCATGGCAGTCACTTTCAGAACCAAATGATGACCGAATTAACATCAAAGCTTGGGTTATGGAAAGAGCATTCTTCACCCTACTACCCCTAGGATAATGGGCAGGTGGAAGCTATAAACAAAACTCTTAAGACTATTCTACAACAAACTATCAACTCAACCAAGTCAAATTGACACTTGATGTTATACTCGACATTATGGGCTTACCGAACATCTGTTAAGACTGCAATCGGTTTCTCACATTTTCAACTCATTTATAGGCTAGAGGCAGTCTTGCCCATCGAATGTCAGATCTCGTCTCTAAAATTAGCAGTACAATTATTGCCCGACACTTCTCCACTCGAAGGACGATTAGTATACCTTGCGTAGCTCAATGAACATTGTCGTGATGCAGCCCTGGCCAACGAGGCTCACAAACATAAGTTCAAGTGTCAATATGATAGGTCTGTTCGTCCTCGCATTTTCTCTTAAGGCGAACTTGTCCTGGTCTACGATCGAGATAAGGACCCCCTGGGGGCAGGCAAATTCAAACCCATGTGGTTCGGGCCTTTCATCATAAAAGAGGTATTAAAAAAGAGTGCCTATCGTCTAGTTGATTTCGAAGGGAATGCTTTGGCAGAGCCTAGAAATGGGCTCTACCTTAATAAGTATTACTCATAGGTAGGTCATTGTGGGTAACTTTTTGTAACATATGTATAGTCTTTGTACTATTACTTTTTTGTTTCTTTTAAATGTTATGGACGTGTCATTGATGTTATCTTTCGTCAATATAGTAGATGTCAAGTGATTCCGAGGTGTTCATTGGGTATGCAGACGGTGCTAGTCGGCACACTCTGAGGCTTGCCTCCACATCTTGGGTAATCTTTACACCTCAGGGCCAGTTGTTATCCTCCGGAGGTATATGCTTAGGTGACACCACAAGTAATTTCGTCGAGTACAGTGCAGTTATTGAGTTTCTTCATGACGCTTTGTCATTGGGTATCTCTCATCTCCGGGTCTATCTCGACGCTCAATTGGTTGTGTCTCAGTTAAATAGAGTATACCGTGTTCATGATCCAACTTTACACCGACAATTCCTTAGGGCACGTCTCTTAGAACGAAACTTTGATTATATTACATATTTTCATGTTCCTAGGAGATTAAACCAAATTACAGATACTCTAGCTAATCAAATTTTAGATTGGCATCTTGCACACATATGAAAGAACATTGACATAAGCATGTAAATAAATTTTTGCACATTTGATCCATAAGACACAAAAGACCAAAAAACCATATATAATATCATAAAAGTAACCGGAGTACATAGATGGATGCAAGCGCCTCAAAAATAGGACCAATAACGAGTCACGGGGCTTATGCCCTCAAACAATATATACAAGTAGTGCTCGTGGCACGTAAAATGTCTAAATAGGTTTAGGGCCTATGGGCCCTGTTATACTGGTCCACAGCATGGGATAAACGCCTAAACAATCGGACCCACGTCCGAGGTGCCCCCACTACGTGAGGCTGCATGGATGGCGGCAGGTTCTCAATCTTCGCCATTGGGACTGTGCGAGTGAGTGCAGTAAAGTTCCACTCAGCTTGTCTGAGTACTCTCTCAGCCTCCTTGGTTGGGAGGTATCCTGCTACTGCTGGTCCCCCGACAATGGTAGTTGTGGCCCCTGGCCGAGGACGACGCATGTTCCTTACATAATCAGTAGGTCGCACGGGTCCCACATCTGCATGCAACAAATGTATATTCGTCGAATACTCTGGCATATATATATATATATATATATATATATATATAACAAAAACGACATAAAAATCACATATACAACAAAAAAACTACAAATGCGGAGACTTACCCATCTCCCCTCGCTCCTCACCAGGAGGCATGGGTATCTCAGGATCTCTCGAAAAGTCTATCCCTGCATATGGGTAATCCTCGATCACAGGGATCTTCCGTGACAACCATGCAAAAAATTCATCATCGAAGGACTCATTGGTCCTTCCACCACCCTGTTGCGGCAGTAATATTGCCCATCTACATACAACAGGAAAAGAGGCTTGATGTCCTCGTACCACTACCCGAGGACTAAAGCTCGGAACTCTCTCGAAAAAGAAAGAACACAAAATAGTCTCGAACCCGAAGTTCCTCTGTGTCCGCTGACGAAAATTTGTCAATTGCCTCTTCATACACTCCAGTAGTGTGGTACTCCAGTCAAAAATTTGTGCATTCAAGCACTGGATAGCACAGTTCATCTATGTGCGGGATGCCTGATGTAAGACCGTTGAACCGGTAATCCGCCCAATGATCAATAATATCGATTGTAGTGATAGGTTAGTAATCTTATTTATGGGCACCTGGGAGCTCAAACAGTTTGTCCCAGCCTCACAGTGCAGGGCTATCAGTTCCGCTATGTTATGCGGCCCCGATGGAAACGTCCTGAAATTGACTGGTTCCCCTCTCCTTGAGAGGCCAGTTAAAAAGTAGATATCTTCAGTGGTAGGCACCAGTGATTGCCCCTCTAGCATGAAAGCCTCTGCATCAGGGTGCCAATAGTCAACCAAGGCATTCAGTAGCCTCGGTTGCACCCGCATAAACGGACACAGGAAGAACTTTATCAAACCACATTGCATCAACGCGGCCACGACATTCGGATCTCCCGCAACCAATTCACCAACTTCTTCATGCTCCCTTTCCCTCCAGTGGACATACATCCTGCCAAAACAACAAAGTTCGGGAGGGTGAGTGAATGCTCTTTAGTTCTTTTTGTTTTTAAAGGGAGGTCCACGTGTGTTGTCTAGGTGACAGTCGCGTGTACACGCGGCCTGCCTAGAGACAGCCCGCGTGGACCTAGGGATGACCTTTTAAAGGTCGATGCCCACCCAAAAAATGAAATGAAAAGAAAAAATAAAGAATTGAATAGCTAGATAGGGGAGTTTGTACTTGGTCCAGACGAAAGTTCATTTCGTCCACTGTATCTCCCAGAATCACCGTTTTTATCAAAGGGGGTCTTTTGGCTCCAGAGTCAATTTCCAAATCAGCAATGGTGATAATGAGCTGCCAGCTTCTATTTATAGACTTTTTGGCCTCTTGTTTTCACTTTTTTGGCCTCCCTTATCATTTTCTTTATACCAAAAACCATTTAGAGTGATTCATGAGTTATATGGGAGGGATTTGATCGGGTATTGGGACATTTTTTTTGAGTTTTGAGTAAATTTTGACGGTCCATGACAAATTTTCCGACGATCAACTTGAGCATATAGGTTAGGTTTCTACCCTTATTTTTGTATCTCGTTGTCTTTTTCATTCGGCATAGGATTGATCCCGTCAGATTGTGACACGGAACCATCATCTCTTCTTTAGAAGTGTCGCAATTTGGTGGTAGAGATTACCAGAACATGGATGCCCTAGGTAGATCCTGGTTGCATTATGGCATTCATGTTGTCTCTAAAAACACTGTAGGCTCGGGAGTCCTTATAGTCTTTCCTGAATATGAGTTTGAGCCTCAATTGCATAATTCTTCTTCTCTCTTGACCTCACCCTCAGGACTCCCAAAAAATAACAGGTCTTCTTTTAAGCCCTTTTCAGACCCTCTAAATATAAAAATATTGCCAAGCGATCTTGTGGCCTTTTACACTCGTTAAACTGAAATTTCAAGTCACGTCTGTCTGGCGGTAGTTTAACCTTTTTTCGGTCTGGACGATCAACTGTATGAACAAAGGTATACTCTATGGAACTTCAGCTCTATAGAAGAGTACTCTCAGGTATAATTTTATCCATTTTTCGGGCCTAAGAGACTAAACTTACGAAGAAGGAACCCCAACGGAGTCCATAGTTAAGCTCTTTTTAGACTCCCTAAAATTGAAAAGATTGTCGAGTGACATTATTCTTTCACACTCATTAAATTGGTCCAGAAGAACATTCCTGATGGAGTCCATAGTTAATATTTTTTCAAACTCCTTAAAAATGAAAAAATAGTCGAGTGATCTTGTCCTTGTCACACTCGTTAAAATGGTTTTGAATCGACATCTTATCGGTGCTAGTTTACCCCTTTTTCGAACCAACTAGGATATATTCGAAAAAGGTACCCCAATGGAGTCTCCTTTTATGTTTTTTCAGACTCTCTAAATATGAAAAACCACAGAGCTTACCTTCTCTAGGCTCATTAAATTTACATTGAAGGACATTACCATTGTGTATTTTATTAACCGTGTTTACATACCTTATATGCCAACCTTGTAACAGTTTTCTTTTGCGTCTTAACACCTTTGGCCCCTGGAGGATTTTTCCCGAGTATCATTCTACTAGAACATCAGTCTTGTCCTTGTGCCTTGAGATTGTGTGTTTGCAACACCCGTTCCTCCTTTGTAACGTAATATTCCTTTATTATTTTTCCACAATTATTGAAAAGGAAAAAAAAAACAAATATACCCCAAAAAGAGGAAGGGAAAAGTATTTTCTTTATTGGCAGCATAATGAGTCACCCTTGGATAAAGCACATCTGTCTGTTTGTTCATCAGACTATGGGATGTAGTACGACCTTAGGAAGCTTTTTCTCGCTATATAGAGTTGTGTCCTCCGCCATTTGGTTATCCTTCCAAACATATGGAGAGTTTGTGTTGCCTCCTGCTTCGTAGACTTATGATTAATGCCATGCTGCCTGAGTCTCATCATTTTTCGTGCTATTATCCAAGGGAAGTTTTTCACCAAGCCTGAGTTGTCCCCTCTGTAATATGTCTCTTGTCCTCATACCTGGCCATCCTGAACATCCAATCAATTCCTTGTTCGAAATCACTGAAGCCTTCAATCTAATCATCAAGATTATCAAGTTCATGACCGACGAGCCATCGAAGACCTCTAGGTAGTGCAGTTGTACACTTATATTACACTCCTACCCAAGTTTTGAAGATTTTGAATTTGTTGCTCAAGCTCTGAAGATCTCATCTCCAGCCATCATGTTGTATCAACTTCTAGAAGATGGATACTCTATACATATATCTTTTCGATTTTGATATGTAGCTCTGCTGTGTATTGTTCACAGCTACTCTTTATATAGTTATATGACATGGATCTACGGTGTATTTGATCGGTAGCCATGATTATATTTTATCCCGAGCATGGGTATGCCTGCCTCGGTGAGACATGTGTTATTTTGTAGACGGTGCCTCCCGGTTCCTGATCCGTGGGCTCAATCGTTCGGCACATCAGTAAAGATTGGTAATGTATTTCGGCCATCAGATGTTATTCTGACCTCACACATTAGGGGGCATCTATTATAACCCTAAATTGCACCACACATGCTTACCTGGCATTAGGCCATCTCATATCCCTTCTTTGCCAAAGCATTGTTGAACAACTCCTTGAAAATCCTCTTTTATAAAGGCCCACGCGCCCTACTCCATTATTGCATGCGTGTACATGCTGGCTGACCCAAAACAGCCCGTGTGGACCGACAAAAGCACGAAAAGAGGAAAGTTGTCGACGGAACATAAAAGATATGGGTGAGTTAACTGAAACTCTCGGCCATGCATGGCCGAGGGTTCATCCAAATACCTATCTCCTTCTAGCCTATAAAAGAAGGGGTAGGGGTCCCATTTGGAAGAGGAAAAATATAGCAAAGAAACTCTACCCATTTGCGTATTCCCATTGTCCCAACCCTTTAGATTTTCCTGATGCCAAAGGAGATACAAAGAAAAGCAGTTGGAGGACAGTAGAAGAGGAGCCCAGGATCAGGTTCGCAGAGCGGTGGCCGGTCTCAACTTTTGTAAGTTGACTCATTCAAAGTAATAAAGAAATGCTTTTCTTGTCCCAATTCATGAACTTTTTATAGTTTGATTAGTATATGTTTGGATTTCTAACCCATTAGTATATAAGTAGGATGCATGCATAGTTGTTGCTTGTCGTGTATGCAGGTCAGCTTTGGAAGGAGTATTGTGAACAAGTAATCAAGTACAAGGGAGGATCGACATCAAACATTGAGAACGAGGTAGGTTGATCTTTCCTTGCATTTACTAAGAAAAGGGGATTTAAATCTATGGATGATGGTAGAAAATAGTTTTTTCTTCGGTCATATTTGCATGCAAAGTCTAAACTCTATTTGCTAGTCCGTAGGGAGATTTCCCTCACAACAACCATACTGGGGAGATCCTCAATATCTCTCCGGTAATTTTTATACTCGATTATCATCAAATACATCTATTTTTCGGATATTGATTCTTTGACTGTTTTATTTCTTAATGATTGTGCTTGTTGCAAGGCACCCCAATATTGAGCCTAGTCTTCAAGATCAGACCAACATTTCTTTGAACTTGTTTAACACCATTTTAGACACTGCCAATACCCATGTTGATCTTACTCATTCATGGGCAACAATTGAATGAGATATTAGTGCTCAAGAACGATTGGAAGCTAGACATAGACAACCTAGAAATCAACAATGACCTCCTTGTTTCTTCAGTTTTGGCCTTTCTTTCATTGTTGAATAGGAAGAAGGAACATTGTATTATCTACCCAACAAAGTGCTCTAAGGAGAACTTTGTCTGATTCTTCAAGTTCGTCTTTTTATCCTTCACCTATCATCCACAAGATGGCATCTAGTGGTGGCTCTAGTGGCACTGGAAGTGCTTCCTCCTCTCAATCTTCATTTTCATCAGTGATTGGTAGCTTATATAGCCACCATATCCTTGTCCAATCTACCACAAATCCCACCAAAGTTATTAAAATGTATGGGCTTTTTCAATTTGAAGAAGACACCACAACCACACCATGGCATGTGTCCTCTCCTCTTAACCTAGCACCTTCTACTCGTCCACTACCTAAATTCAAAGAACATCTTCCTAAGTTTCCAGGAAATAAAATTTTCACTACAAACGAAACCTGGTGGCATTTTCTAATGCTTCTCACAACATAGGAGCCAATGACAATGATACTTGCATGTGCTTATTCGTCAATTCCTTGGAGGGAAAGGTTGTGACTGATTTCTTTGACCTTCATCCTAATATTATGTCTACTTGGGAGGAGTTAATATATTGGTTCAGATCCACTTATGGGCAATCTAAAATCCCATCCGAGAAGTTACGAGAATACAATAGCATCGCCTATAAGGATGGTGAAACCATCAAGTCCTTCAATTTGTGTTTCACTAAGTTATACTATCATATCCCTGAACTCATTAGACCTCAGAACCAAACCACTTTCATGCATTACTACAATGCATTACCTTCCCCCTACTGTCATAGGCTTGAGGAAAAATCCATTGATAATCTGGGTTCTGCTCTACATGCTTGTTCAGAGTATGAAGAACAACTTAAAAGAACATGTATTCCCGAGGGAGAATCGGTTAAATAGACATACATGTCCACCCTTTTACAGCTAGTACAAGACATGAATAATTTGATAGCGTTCGAGTGAAAAGGGACTATCTCACCTCTCACCCCTGGAGCTTCATCCTCTTCTGAACCCCCCTTTAGAAACCCGATTGAAAATAATTTTCAGCCTAAATTTATCTTGCCTCGAAGTTGGTGTAACTTCTGCAAGGAACACCACGAGGAAGCCACATGTGAGGGAAGGAAAAGTGTCAGAGATAAGATATTTGGTAAAATACCCGAAACTACCATTGTTTTCCTAGATTTCGCAGATCCAGAAGATGTCATGATCATCAATACTAGGAACAAATCCTATGCTCCCAAGGGAAAATTTGATCCTCCTCGAAATTATTCCAGCCCGAGCTCATCCTCACCTGTTGCTACTGTTTAGGTTCCTAAGGTTCCTGAGAGTCAAGGAATTACTCCTCCTCTCCCCTCTTCCAAATACAATATCTTGAATCAGTTGGCCAACATCAAAGCAGATGCAACCCTTCTGGACATGGTTGTCGTTCATGAAAAATAGATGCATCTGAAACAATTCATGGAAGGAAAAGCTTTCATTGTAGCCAATCTTTCTGAAGAGGTAAACAAAGAGGATTCATCTATAAATAAAGTAGGTGCACATAATTTTAGATACCCTGTAAAAAAAATCCCCCTTTTTATATTTCTGTAAAAATTATGGATAAGATTGCCCATTATTGCCTCATTGATGGAAGTTCGGGCCCAAGTGTGATGACAAAGATTATTATGGAAGATTTAGGCTCGTCTTGTACAAATGAAAATGCTAGAAGCATGATCTCCTATAATATTCTTCAACAAACGACCATAGGTGAGATTAAAGATGTGACCTTAGTTTTGTGTGCGCATCCTGAAATAAGGACAATCCTCAACATTCAGGGAATTGGCATTCCAGTAAGTAATTACTCAATCATCTTGGGAAGAGATTGGCAAGATTTAATGAGTGGATACCTTTCACTCAACATAACACATTTATTTGTTCCTCGGAATGGGAAAAACATTATATTCCTTAGAGAGGGAAGGATTTCACCTTACATAGAGAGTGTCCCATAGCCTAACGTAAACTATATTGAAGAGGACCTAGGGGTGTATTCCATCTTTGTTGAGGAGGATAATATTCATTTGGAACAAATTGATTTAGATGATGATATGTGGCACATGCACTTCGATGGTTCACGCTCTAATGAAGGTAATGGGGTTGGCATCATCTTGGTTTCCCCTGTAGGGAAAATTCATAATCTGTCTTACAGGTTGGAGTTTGCTTGTACGAACAATGTCACTAAATTCGAACCTTTATTATTAGGCATTGAAAATGCCTATAATCTTGGTTGTGGTCACCTTTCAGTTTTTGGAGATTCTGAGCTTGTTATGAACCTGGTACGTAAGGCCAAGAACCAAGTTGATGAAATGATACACCCAAACTGTTTGGGTGCTTATCTCGAACCTATTATCTTTCAACATCACTCATGTTAAGAAGGAGTTGAATTCAATGGTTGATTGGTTAGTTGTCTTTGCATCTTTTCCTAATCAACAACCTTTGCCTCATAGGCCTGATTGTTCTTTTCAATATCTATATCATCCACATATCCCTGAGAATGTAGAATCTTGGCAGGCCCTCCCTAACGATGAGAATGTTTGTTCTTTCATTTAAGATGAACCTCTTAAGCCCAAGGAAATTATATCCGTAGAAGACAACAAGATTCCTAAGGGCTTAAATCCTCTTGAGATTTCGTTTTCATCGGGTGATGTAGGCAATGAAGAGAAACAGAGAAAAGAGGATTCAAGAAGGAAGGTGGGCGAAACCATCTCCTTGAATATTGGGTCACTCGAATCTTCAAAGAATGTTAAAATAAGTACCCAATGTTCTGATAAAGAATAAATGAAGTTTGCCAAGCTACTTGGTAAATTTCAAGATGTTTTTGCTTGGTCTTATAAGGATATTCATGGTTTTGATCTTGGTTTTATACAACATGCTATCCCCATCAAGGAAGGCATGAAACCAGCTAGGCAAAAACAAAGACCTATTAACTTTGCAATTAAAGCAACTTTTCAAAGGGAGTTGGAAAATTTCTTAAAGGCTGGGATTATTTGTCCAGTCTACTCTGAAAGGGTTTCCAATTGGGTACCTATTTCGAAGACCACTGATCATATTAGAACCTGCATTAATTTTCGCACTTTCTGTCAGGATATTATGAGAAATCATTTTCCTCCCCTCAATATGGAAATGATCCCATCGCAGGTTGTAAGGTCACAGATGAGGTCCTTACTTGACAAATTTTTGGGTTACAGTAAATGTTAAGCCCTAATATTGGCTCATTACCCCTTAATTGGGGCATATTATATTAGTAATTTTATTTTATTTATGTCGGATTTAGGCCATTAGTTGTAATTATACCTCCTAGTCTCCTATATATACCAAGGAGACATTTTCAT
>ML795597.1:0-20362 GCA_009831015.1 Picea engelmannii | reverse complement strand
AATCATATTGGAGCCTGAAGCCATCACTGACACAAGAATTCACCAGTTGAGGAATAGATCCATTTCAGAGTATCTCATTAAATGGAGGAAACTTCCGGCTGAAGATTCCACTTGGGAAGATGAGTCTTTTATACAGAAGCATCCAGATTTACTCAAGCATCGTGGACAACACTTGTCTCAAGGGGAGGGGTATGTTAAGCCCTAATATTGGCTCATTACCCCTTAATTGGGGCATATTATATTAATAATGTTATTTTATTTATGTCGGTTTTAGCCCATTAGTTGTAATTATACCTCCTAGTCTCCTATATATACCAAGGAGACATTTTCATTTTGAATCATCTTGTACTTGAACATTTAAGTGGGGTAAAAGGAGGTTGCCCCCTCGAAGAGGCTTATTATCTGAAATTATCTCTTTTTCAAGGCGTTGAGTACTTTTCCTGAGGTTTTTCTATGCTATATTGATGTTTGGTTCTTAAAAGTAAAATCAAGGGAAAAGGGGCATATGTTCACAAAACCACTCTTATCACCAATTGGGGTACCATGACTTATAAATGCATGTTTTCTGGCTTACCTGATGCAAGAATGGATTTTAAAATACCTATACACAGAACTCTTAATGAATTGATCAGTATCCATATCTACCTTGATGATCTAATCATATACGATAAGGGGCTGATAATTAACTTAGAGTTCAAAGTGTTATTTCTGGGTCCTTTCAAAATTGCTTTTGTCCTGGATACTAACTCTTACATTCTAAATGATTTATAGGAGCAATTCCTACAACACTAACGGTTCTCGCTTGAAACATTATGAGGGACCAACGTGACAAGTTCTAATGTTGTTTGGATTTAATGTATACTAGTAACCTAGCTCTGATTTCAATGTTGCACTATTTTATTTTCTGCTTTACAGTAGTTTGATTTCTGCTTTCTGTTTTAAACATTTCCAACTGCTCTTACATTTCTATCATTTTTCTGTTTTTTACATTTTGCAATTTTATTCTGTTATGTTTTTTGTTTCTTTTTCATCTTTTAATTGATTTTGGTCAAGAATAAGATGTCGGATCAGTTCTGCCACAGTGACACTCCTGAAATATATTGTTAGTCGATAACAATCAAGCTTACACAGTTGTTATGATGTTTCCCTTGAAGTCACACTTGAACTTTCTATCTACCTCCATTGTTTTATTTTAAAGAAATTGGTTATCTCCCGCTTATGATTTCCATTTCTTCATCCATTTGAGAATTTCAAAGAGAAAGTCCATAATTTTTCTCCTTGAAACAAAAGAGCAAATTCTGGTTGAATGATTATTCATACAGGGATGAACCCCCTCATACTTAACATTTTTCATGAGTTATTCCCAAATTCTCGATCATTCTTCCATTAAATATGCTCACTTCCCCCTGTGGCATAATTATTTTGGTTATATCTTGGTCTACGAAACCATGAATTCTAAGTTCTAAATCTGTTTAAAACAAATTTCCCTGTGGATTCGCCAGTTTGTTGAAGATTAAATCGCAACGAGGATTTCTCCCGCAAAGTATTGCTAAAGCCTATTAATTATAAGCTAATGATATATATAATACTAGTAGGTGGGACCCCCTTGTAAATTGGAGGATCAAATCTGGTTCTTATTTGATGTTTGTACTATTGTTCAACACTGCTTACAAGTTTGAGCATGATTGATGATCAATGTTTGTTCTATTTACGACAAATGGATGATGGATAATGCTTGTTTGTTCTCTTGCTCTAGGATCGAATGTCATGTTGTAATGGCTTATGATATCCTTTATTACCTTGTTATTTACTCATGGAATTATTACTTGTGCCACCTGCAAAAGATACATGTTAGTAGCAACCAATAAGAGAAATTGAAGGGGAATAAGAACAATTGAATAAAGAAAAAAGCAATATTAACAAATGAAAAAAGAAAAGATTAAACTATGAAACTATGCTACACTACATGCATTGAAATTAAAATGATCGTTGTTAATCCTAGCTAACAAGTTAATAGCTTTGTGATTTATTGAGTTATGTGAAAACATGGTTGATATTCATATGGTATACTGGGAAATGGTTAATGTGATGTGGGTGGCACGTTTGACAAAGTGATGGGTGTTAAGTTCCATGCATAGATTAATTGAGCGAATTTATGGAAGGTTGGCTGGCGTGTAATAAGAAATTGAATGACTGGAGGATGGAGGTTGTTGATGATTAAAAACATCAACGTAGTTTCGCCCGCAAAGTGTTGCTAAAACCTATTATTATAAAACTAAATAATACTAGTAGGTGGGACCCCTTTGAATTATTGAAGATCAGATCTGCTCATTTTTTATGTTGTGATGATGTGCGACACGGTTTACATGGTTGGTGAGATATTGTTGTTGTTGGTATGAGTTGAGATTTTGAAATGTTGATTCTTCATGTTACTACAGCCTATGCTATTCATTAATGTCATTTGTTCTTATCACACCTGCACAACAAACACGTTAGTGAAATTACATGAAAGACAATTTTCGAGAAAGGAAAAATGCTATTAGTTTAAAGTAAAGGAATCTAATGTTGTGTTTTTACTATATTACATGTGAACAGTGGGAAAGAAATAAGAAACAATTGCAAAAGGGAAGAATTTGAAGTTATCGTATTAACTATACTACATGCATGAAAGACTTAACAATTATCCTAGCTAACAAGTAAATGGTTGGGCAATGATTAATTGGATTATGTGGTCGATATATATATATGGTGTATTTGGATAGATTGAATGTTGGTGGCACATTTGACCAAGTAATGGACGTTGATGGTTATGCGATTTTGTTTGAGTTATATGATGTGAAATGGGATATGGTGATCGCACTATTGGCTTTTAATGTGGTGATGGTTTTGATACATGTTTGATTAATCGTGTTAATGGAGAATTTGTTGGCATGTACCATTGAGTTAATGAGATATGGGTGGAGGTGGCGTGCATTTACTCCACGTCACCTTTACTCTTCTCTTTGGCTGCCACCCTAGTCAGGCTATTGTTCGATCTTGTTGTTGAGGTTATGCTCCGAAATTTTAGCAGGGAGGAACCACTCGACCAACTCTCGTTTAAAGGAATTTGATTACAGGTATGTCTTTTTTGGGCCATTCATGATTTTTCTCTGGTTATGAAATGATTATTGGATCAGGTGTATGGGTTTTTGTTTTCCTAAGTGTTGCAACTGTGTGAAATTTGGGTTCTGGAAATGAAGAGTGAATGGTTCTTCTTGTAACATTTTTGAGTTCGTCGAGGTTATTGGTCTTCCTGGGTGATAGTTCTTTGTTATCACTGTTGTTTGGTCAGAGGTTTTATGCATCAGTATGTTTTTGTTCACTTTGACATTGGTTGATTGCACCACCAGGGGTCACGAAATGAGGTTCATGTTCTTCCTCAGCCATGTCTTCACCTCTATGATGTGATTGTTGACCGAAGAGCATGAGGGTTATACCCTACGTGCGTTAAATAACCTTTGCCAAGCCAGACTAGAGCCCTACTTTTCAGTTATGGCCTCTGTCATGGATTTGTGCCCGACCATGAACGATTCGTGGTTCATCATGTATACACCATGGCCTTGGAGATTTTTCCATTACAAAGAGTGGCTCTGCTCTCCCCGTTTTGACTACGGAATAACCTTGGCCCTCCACTCTAGAAATTGTTTAAGAAGACCAGCCTAGCCCATTGTTTACGACTCGGTTTTTTATTAGATGGTTGTATAATTGTTGATGATTTTGAGAACAATCTTGCCCATTTGGTCGTATGACAATCGTGTTGGTTGGTATATAGTCACTGGCTCGGTTATAATAGTGGTAAAACCTACATTACCAGTTACACTTTCAAAGCACACAGTTACTCTCCTTATGTTGATAGCTCAGTGTTGTTAATGGAAAGGGCCTTTGCCCCGATTCGATTGGATGCGTGGGTATGCTTCATTGCTACAACTTGTTGGGTTGTTGATTTTTTAAGATAGTGATGAGTTGTTTGGTAGATACACAGTGGTTGGTTTTTGCACTGATGATTATTTGAATGTTTAGCTAGAATTGGTGAAAATGCTTGACGTTTCTCATGTCGCGTTATGTGTTTGCAAAATAGATAATGGTCTTGGTAACTGTGGGTTTCTCTTGGGGCCGAACGATTATTGAACCAGATGACTTTGGGAACTATACCCTTATGATTGTTTAATTGTTTAATCCTGAAATTGCATAGCATAGTTGATCACGGTTGGGATAAATCGAAGTAATACTATGTTGGGTTGATGACCCAACAACGAATTGAGCTATTTTCATGACTGTGTGTTTGGTTTGGTAAAATGGAAATATTGCATCGTGTTTTTTTGGGTGGCTCTGCACTATGTATAGTATGGATAGTTTGGGTTTCACAGAGTTTTAATCATGTTTATTGATCATTTGTTATGAAGGGCATGTTGTCGAGGCTTTGTCATGTCGGTTATATGGCCCAACTCTTTAAGCCATACTGAATTGTTTTTTTTACAGTGGCAGTATTACATTGCCTGGGCAAGTTACCCTGTGCATAGCTTGTGTCTAAATGGCGGTTGTTGGTTGTATACTTGAATATCGATACGAGTTGCAATTTGATCTTGGTTCTTTGTTTTCTTCCTATATATATGTTAACGAATATCATTGTTTTTTTATGGGCTCTATTGCAATAATAGTGACTTCATTATTATTTTGAAAACATGACTTTTGAGTATAGTTGTGGATTGAAGAAACACATGAGCAGTGGTTGTTTTCGATGGTTAACATAGTGGGATGGATTCGGTTTGGAAATTGTTATAAGATGCAAATAAGGGAACAAAAACCTTTTACAGATTGTATAGGATGCCTATTGTTTTATTATGGCACTGTGATGGACATTTGATTATGAACAATGAACTTGTTAAATACACATAAATTATTATTTATTCAAGTGATTGATGGTTTATGCATCTCCTTTCAAAGAATGTTTTATGGATCACTTAATTAATTCTATGAACAGTAATCATCATTCTTCCCTTCCATTATTTTACTTTCTGCTAATTACAAACCCCGTCACCTCCCATGTTCCTTTTTCACTCCCTGTTCTGAGGTTGATTACAATCGAGAGAATTTATCTGTTAAAATGGATGAAAGGGGCAGTGTCTTGTGTGGATTGCAGTGAGGTTTTATTGGTTTGATTTAGAGTTGATTTTTATTGTCATTAAGAAGTGACCATGCTTCTCCCCTTTCATTATATCATATTTTCGTTCAATAAAAACCCCTCACATATACCAGAACCCTGTTTCACCCCCCTGCTCGTTGATTAACAGTAAAACAATTTGTATGGATTGGATTGCATGAGTCTGATACATTATGAGCCAAATCTATTTCATATTTTTAAGAGTTGTCATGTATGGCTATTTAAAAGACTATTTGCTAATCAACCACGCATGCAGGATGAGTTTTTTTCAGTTGAGGAAGCCATGGCTAAGGAAACAGAGGTAGAGGTAATTGTAATCGAGGCCCAGGAAGGCCTAGGTTCTCCATACATTTTGACGTTGATTCACAAGAGCTTGGACAATTGTTTCATGTCGGATTCTTCAATTGGATTGGGCAGGGAATAGTCCAACCTAGGCCTGAAATGCCTCCTTTCCAAGCCTCGCAAGCACCTGGTATCCCTATACCTCCTCATGTATCATTATAACCCGAGGTCCCTGAAAATGATGGATGGCAGGAGATTGTCCACTCGACAGTCTCCCAACATCGTGGCTGGCTCAACTTGTCTTTGCCTCCTCCTTCTTCGGTTAACCCCATTGCCCAAGCTACCCCTGATCACTCGCTAGTGCAATCCTCCCATACTAGCAAGAGATTGAAAACCGAGGCCCACCATGCCCTTGATAAAGTAAAATCCATTGTTGCCCCTTCCTCACCCTCCAATGGCTCTAACAAATCTGTGTCTTCCCGGATGCATTTGAGGGACGATTGTTCCCACGTGATCAGCGAAATTAGGCCTAAAGGCTCTTCACAACCAAAGGCAAATTCAGGAAAATCAAGAGGTGACAACAACAATCAAGGAGGGGTTTCTTCACAAACAGGGAAATATGGTTTTTGAGTTTTTATTATATCTATTTTTTTATGACAGTTGACTTCAGGGATCTTTGGACTACATATTTATTTTGGATATATGAGTATTATTTTTGAAATAATTTCAAATTTCATAAGTTTAAATTGCCAAAAGTAAATATGTTGATGGGAGGCACAACGAGGTGTGTTTTGCTTAACTAATGGTTATGTTATGATTGTTATGAACTAAAGGGAGTCACAAGGGGTCCCACCTACTAGTTATTATTTATTTATGAGCCTTATTATAATTATTACTCTTCCCCATAACTAAAGTTAGTTGGGTCTTTTAATTAACTTAACTAATGAATTGGTTCAACTTCTTCAACCAATTCTAATTTGTTAAAAGAAAAAGGAAAGGGAGGAACAAGAGGAGGATAGAAGCAGAAGCATGCTAAGGTTTTATCTTTGAGTTTATGTTGAGATAGTTCAGTTTTCATTCATTCATATATTCATCACAACCTAATTCTCTTTTATGATAGCAGGGTCTTATTGTAGACAACAATATTCAGAGCTGAATCAAATCATTCAGACACTTGTTCTTCATAGGTGTTGATCTATCTTTGATAGTCTGTGTAGACTTGTTTGTTTGTGAATTAATTTTCATGAATGATAAAGGCTATTGTGCAGAGTCGAGTGGGCAGCGATCTGTGGAAAGCTGATCCAGCTTTTAGAGTTCAGTTTTGGTTTTCTGTCAGAGGTCCTTTTGTATGTTCCATTGGGGATGTCTAAGTTTGACTTTGGTCCAATATTTATGTATGATATTTTGTAAAGAAAATGACTCTTTGGTGAATTGGAATGAAATAAAGGATAGCTTTATGTCTCATATGTCTTGATTATCATCTTGGCATCTTTACTTCTATTCTTACACTTATTTCAGAAACTATTATATTCAGAAAATTACATAAAAAGTGACTTTCCAACAAGATTTTTGTTGATAAAAGACTAGCCTAAGCACGTAATTTATACTTGTGAGTTAGGATGTTATTTTTTGTTGGCTATAAACATAGGGTGATATTCCTGTCTACTTTGTTTTAGCCAAGTAAAGTCTTAAAATGCTTGATTAAGATCATTTCATATATTTTCCTCAACATTTATTTGGCGACCATACTGGGGAGATCTTCGATATCTCGCCAGTTAATTTTTATATTTGATTTTCATCGATGCATATTTATTTTCTAAATTTGATTCTTTGACTGTTTTGCTATTGATGATTGTTCCTGTTGCAAGGAAGCCTAATATCAATCTCGGTCTTCAAGACTAGGCCAACATTGTTTTGAACCTGTTTAACACCATTCTAGACACTGCCAATACTTGTGTTGAACTTAACCATTCCTGGGAAGCAATTGAACGAGATATTAGTGCTCAAGAACAGTTGGAGGCTAGACGTATATAGCCTAGAAATCAGTAGTAAACTTTTGTTTCTTCGAGCCTTGGCCTTTTTTTCATGTCCTTAGACTCTCGTGCTTCTAGAAAAAGAAGAGGCTTGTCACCCGAAATCAATCCTATTGCTGAAATAGGAAGAAGAAATGTTGTGTTATATGCCCAACAAATTGCTCTAAGGAGAACTTTATCTGATTCATCCAACTTGTCTTTCTTTCCCTCATCCAACATCCACAAGATGGAATCTAGTGGTGGCTCTAGTGGCACTGGAAGTGCTCCATATTCCCAATATTCATCATCATTGGTGATTGGTATCTTGTACAACCACCAAATCCATGTCCAATATACTACAAACCCCACCAAAGTCATTAAAAAGTATGGGATTTTTCAGTTCGAAGAGGATGCCACAACCACACTGTGACATGTGTCCTCTCCTCTTAACCTAGCACCTGCTACTCACCCACTTTCGAAGTTTAAAGAGAATTTGCCTAAGTTTTCAGGAAATAGCATTGTCAGTACTAACAAACACCTAGTGGCATTTTCGAATGCTTGTCATAACATAGGGGCCAACTACAATGACACCTACATGCGCTTGTTTGTCAATTCCTTGGAAGGGAAGGTTACGGCTAATTTCTTTGACCTTCCTCCTAAGATCCTATCTACTTGGGTGGAGTTAATCTATTGGTTCTGATCCACTTATGGGCAATCCAAAAGCCTCGTCGAGAAGTTGAGGGAATACAATAACGTCACTTATAAATATGGTGAGACCATCAAATATTTCAACTTGCATTTCACAAAGTTGTACAATCAGATACCCAAACTTATCTGCCCTCAGAACTAAGCCACTTTCATGCATTACTACAATGCATTGCCTTCTCCCTACCATCATAGGCTTGAGGAAAAATCCATTGATAATCTCGGTTCCTCTCTGCATACTTGCTCAGAGTATGAAGAATAGCTTGAAAGAACTAGTCTTCCCTGGGGAGAATCAGCTAGACAGACATGCATGTCCGCTCTGTTATAGCTAGTACAAGATATAAAAAATTGTATGATAGCATTCGAGTGGAAGATTGTTGTCTCCCCTATCACCCCTAGAGATTCATCCTCTTCTACACCACCCTTTAGAAATCCGGTTAAAAATAATTTTCATCCTAAAGCTATCCTGCCTCAGAGTTGGTGTAAATTTTGCGAGGAGCACCATGAAGAAACCACATGTGAGGTAAAGAATAGTGTCAGAGATAAGATCTTTGGTAAGAGACTAAAAGCTACGATCGATGTCCTAGACTTTGTGGAGCCATAGGATGTCATGGCTATTAACACTAGGAACAAAGCCTATGCTCCCAAGGTTAAATTTGATCCTCCATGTAGTTCTTCTAACCCGAGCTCATCCTCAACCGTTGTTGCGCCCCAGGTTCCTAAAATTCCTGAAAGTAAAGGAATCACTCCCCCTCTTCCCTCTTCCAAATAAAATATCTTGAATCAATTGGCCAACATCAAAGGAGATGCAACCCTCCTAGACATGGTTGCCATCCTTGAACAACAGATGCATATGAAACAATTCACGGAAGGAAAATCTTCCGTTGTAGCCAATCTTTCCAAAGAGGTAGACAAAGAGGATTCTTATGTAAATAAAGTAGGTGTACATAACTTTATATACCTGTTGGCAGCCAATACAATTTTTTCTATTGCCCTAAAGGCTGCCTACACCTACATCTTCTGAACTTCAAATTGTCGTCGCATTTGCAAATTAACGATATTTTCATTTCATGCGATGTTTTGCAAATTGGTTTCAATTTTAGTTTTCACGACTGAAAGCGTGAAAACTCCTCCATCGTTATTTTAATTGTCATGGTATGCTCATTGATATTCTGAAAGGCACTTACCTTTGGTTTATTATTATGTGGCTGAGGAGATTTTTCAAACTGAGGCATTCTTGCTTTGATTGCGCAACTTGGATTTTATTTGATTGATAAGGTATTGAGCATGTGAATTTATGAGCTATACTTGATTTCATAAGAGTTATGGTTGATTTTGTTTTAATCTTTACTATTATAAGCTCTTGGCTTATTGATTTTATGAAATCTCTTACCATGTTTTATAAACTTTGATTATGCAACAAGCGCATGGGTAACATATGAGTTTGATTTTATATTGAATGGCAATAGTTTGAAGTTTTACAATGGCGCATTGATTAAACTTTTGGATTTTGATTTTATGGTTTGAATTATTACTTGGCGTATGATTAATTTGTGGGTTAGATTTTACGTTGAACATTCATGGTTTCAAACCATAGTTTGGCGCATTGGTATATTATCATTCACCGCTTAAATCTTGGGATGGCCGAATATTTTGGTTCATGTTATGATTGATGGATCAACGTTGTACTCCACCATTAATGTTTTGCATGGTGGTGAACTAACCCACCACCTTCGCACGCGCTTATTGACTCACCTCCCCTTGCATCGTTCTCATAGCTGTTAGCCAAAACGATTTTGCTCCTGTATGTTTAATCCGAACCCTACCATGTGCCCGCACCATGGATCCAGTCGTAAGGGATGAACCCAATGGTTGCCAGGCATTGTTGATGCTTGATGGTGCTTACAGTAACCTTGAGGAATTCGGATGGCTCCCGTTCATCCGAAAGTTTGATGGCTTTAACCCTGGTGTGGCTCGGCAATTTGCGTTAACCTTTGATGGCTGCCGAGCCAAGGTTGGGGATGTGCAGTTAGAAATTGATGAGCAATTTCTCAGTTTAGCTACCGGTCTGCCTGCTATCGGACAGAGGTGGTCAAAAAATTGTAAAGTGGAAGATGTCCCGTGGACATTGCTCTTCCAATCACGAAGAGTGAGCTCCTGTGACAAAGGTTTTCCCGCAAATACGCTAAAGCATCGATGGCACGACTTGCTGATGGTAACCAAGAAATTTATCACTTGCGAGGGCCGGTATGGTTTCATTTTCCTGTACCACCTTCGGCTACTTATGGTTTTCATGGGCTATGAGCTTAATATGCCTTACTACTTGTATAGGAGTCTGTTTAAAATGTCTAAAAGGTTCAAACGGAACCAGGCCGATAACAACCTATTTCATTTTGGGTTAATTAAAATGCTCGTGGTTTGTCATTTGAGGTTACACCGAGACTGTTGGAGTGAATTTCTTTATCGCAATAAGTTTGAGGAATCAATCCCACCACAGGTTGACAAACCTGTGGTGAGCGAGAGTAAGATAGTACCCCATGTTCCTTACAGTTCTCTGCTACCTAAACCCCTACCCGAACCACCTATTGACCTACCCGGTTCCGTCACCAAGGGTGAGAAAACTGTTAAACCCATGGCTAAAAAGCCTAAGACCAAACCTGATGTGAATTCTAAAGGTAAGAAAAAAGCTTGGTTAATCTCTCACATGGCAAGAAACAAACCGAAAATTCCTGTCAACCCTAACCCTATCATGGTGAGTGAAGACTCCGACTCAGAGATTGAACGTTTCCTGGAAAGTGAGTATTCCTATTCTGAAGGTCTGTGTAACAAACCCTCTTATGAATTTGTCGAGAACCTCCCTCCTTTCTTGCAAAATGACCCTAATTATCCAGGCATCAAAATGCCTTGTGAAACCCCCGATGACTCGTCAAAACCCCCTCATGTTCTATCTCATCCAGCTGCTCCACCATGCGATCAATGTGGCTCATGGTTAGAAAGGTATTACCTCGATGTGCCAGTGCTGCAGTCCAGAATTCATGCTCTGGAGGATCAAGTTACAAGGCTCACCAGTCAAAAGTCGAAGATGCCATCCACTGATAAGAAACAATGAACAACTGGTTCGATTCTGTTTAAGAATGTGGAGTCGGCTACAACATTCGTCAATTCAAAATTGGCGTAGCTCGAACAGCCTCACTGGTATGAATTTCACCTATTTATATGGCATAATCATAAACTCTGTTTACACCGTGGATTTTCTCTGTCACACAAGCATGCACTATTGTATATAATTTTGTTTTGATAAATCAATTTTCATTATTGTTTAAGTTTTGATTGGATTTGGCTTTGATTCGAGTGATCTCGAGATAGATTTGGTTTGTTTTAATTTGGCTTCAATAGAATGCTCTGTTGATAATCGAAGTTGTTAAACACAGGCTATTTTTGGTATTCCAATTTTGAACACAGTCAATATCTCATTTCGAATTGGTTATGTTCTATGCGATATGGTTGGCAATTATGGTTAACTGTTGTGATTGTATATTCTATATTTTCTGACCAATTCGAATACCATTCTGTTATTACATGACCGAATTGCGAATAGATATGAATCGTAGCTGTTATATCCAACCAAATCGATTCGGGCTGTTTTGTTTGACCATGTTATCAGATTGCAACAAATATCTTGTTTGAATTCGATTTGAGGAATGAAATTAACTGTATCCAGTCTCGCGATTTGTTTCTATAATTAAACTCAGCCATATTCGTTTTTGATAATTCACCCAGTTTATATTATGAATTCTGTTGATTCTATCACGCTCTTGTCTGTTGACTGAGTGGTAATCAATAACGAGATTCATTTGGTTTATACTCATTGAGTATGATTTCATTTGAATATAATTGAAACAGTTACCTATTTTTACACATGATTGAATGATATCAATCTATTGCTATGACTATAATGAGTCAATGACGGTTGTAATTGCTATTTGATCCTATCGGTTGACTGTATGACACTCAACAACCAAAGGCTATGGCAAAGTTTGTGGATATTGTTATGCATGTTTCGTTTTGACTATAGTCGTAACAGTTTGGTATTTGATCAACACAATGTGAATTTTATGTACAGCCGTAACCAATCGATTGTGATTGTGTTCGATTATAATTGTACCAATTTTGAATACGATGTGATTTACTTGTAATTCCATTTGGATATGAAACAGTGTGGTTATTATTTGACCCAATTTGATGGCTATTTAAAAACAGAGCATTCTTATCCTGTTTTGATTGCATCCTTTTCGATTTGGTTTGATTTAAATGATAAATTTACTTAAACCATTAGTAATTCGATTTTAATGTTTGTTAAAAACAAATTAAATTGGATTGTTTTAGAAAGATTTGGTTTGATTGTTATCTTATTCTATATGCTATTTTAGACTAGCTACAAAATCAGATGATTCTGTAGCTAAGTCTGTAGGATCAATTTTTTAGTGTTTTGTTACTGAAATATCTCTCTAATTTGATATTTGTGTCCTATTGCAGGTAAATTCGAATTGCAGTTGAGTTTATGAGCAGATTAGGAGATATTTCAAAGATTTCACTTGCATTTTGATTTCCTAGTTTAGTCGATTTTGGGATTTTTCCCTGATTATGTAAAACTGTTTGATATTATCCACAGGGATGTTTTACCCTGTGGAGAGACTTATATATACTTATGATTTTTGTAATAATGGACATCCTCATTCATGGGAGAAAAAGGATATGGAGTTTTAATACAGACTGAAGCAGAATTGATGTTTTGTCACAGCTTTAGCTTCTCAATATATCAAGATTTTGTTTCATGTCGTGTATATCACTTTGTTTATGATTTATGACTACTTTAGCTATCTAGATCATGTGCAAATGATATAATTTTAATCATTGTAATCCATATCTGGTTTCTTCCAATTGTATAAAAGACACAACAATTGTTAATTCAGTTTGTGAATGACAGGTTTATCTTCTTCATTGATTGAATTAGTAAATATAAGTTTTTGCATAACAGGTTTCCCTTATTGCAGAGATTTATACATCTTATAATTGTTATGATCTTTTATGTCTTGTTTGTCCTGTAAACAATTCAAAGAGCAGCACAGCCGATCATTTACGAGAAGCTATTGAACCAATTCGGTGCGAGTTTACTTCCTCCGACCAGCTTCAGAGTCATCACACACGGGACAAATTAGGAGCGCTTCCAGGTCAGCTAATCTTTTGTTTGTTGTTTTCATTAAGTAGTTCAGTTTAGATTTAAGTTTAATTAGATTTATATTAGATTGTTTAATTTCAGTAAATATATTAGATCGTTTAATTTCAGTAATGTTTATTTCTTTTTCATAAAATATAAAAAATCAAAAAGAGATTCCTGGCTGTCTTAGGGCAGAAAACACATGAGTTTTGCATGTTTTAACTAAATCTGTAGATTGTTTATAGTGTACATTTGTGAATAAGTAATATTGTAGCTGATAATTAAATAGTTGATTTGAGTTATTATAATAGTAATTAGTAGATTGTATATAATAGTTAGAGTAGTTAGTATTTAGTTTTAGTTTAATTTAGTTTGTTTGTTTTAGTTAGTTTAGTTTGTTTTATTTGTTTTAGTTAGTTTAGTTTGTTTTATTTGTTTTAGTTAGTTTAGTTAGTTTAGAGTAGTTTTCTCTTTGGTTCTCTTAAAGACCTTAGAGCGGCCAACGGAGTCGTTAAACTCATCAGGGTGGTCCATTCCAAACGGCTTGGGTTATTTAGACAACCCCGGACTGGTTCCACTCTCTCAATTGACGGATGGACTGTCTCGCCCGTCAACAAATGGCGCTTGAAGGAGGGCCTGAACTTAATTAATGGCACGAGGCAGTCGCAAGACTCCTCCTCCACCTAATCGCACCCCTATAGTGACTAGAAGTCGTTCACAAGATAATATCCCCCCTCAAACAACAACTACTTCAACCGAAGATCCACAGATCACAGTTGAGCCAGCAACCCCTAATCCTACAGGTGGTGATTTCCAAGAGATTGTTCATCAATCTCTTATTAAAACACATAGTGCCTTAGCTAGTCTCAGGCAACCAAACCGTTCGTGGGGTCAACCCTTAGACTTCTCTGATATCAGAGAATAGTTAGGTGACACTAACCTCACTGTGAATCCTACAGATCCAAACTCAAATCCTGCTGCAGGGGGATCTGGGATACCTCCTTCACCACCTCCCTCATCTCCTTCCTCTTCTTGAGGAGATTCCTCTTCCGACGAAGGCAATTCACCTTCACGTCCTCCCAAACCCACTACCCCAATGGAAAATTAGAACAACCCTGCTAGACCCTGGTTGGACCAGGATGTTGTAGTTGTACCTGGAGCCCAACACCCTTTACCTAAGCACCCGGAAAAATGGCTTCCTAAGTTTGATCTCGATTCAAAACAGATAGCCGAAGATCATATCAAAAAATTTATGTTAGGCATCAGAATCTGTAATGTTGAACATGAATATGTTATCTGTAGGTTGTTCCCTTACACCTTTGAGGGTAATGCATCCACTTGGTACTTCGCCCAACAGCCCCATACAATAGTGTCTTGGGAAAAGTTTGAGTCATTTTTTTTGGAAAAAATCGAAGATGGTAAACCTCCGGAAGTCTTAGTAATGGATCTTTCGAGATTAAAAATGAACCCAAAAGAAAAAGTTAAAGATTTTAATCAAATATTTCTAACACTTAAAAATCGAATCCCTGCAGAATCTATGCCTGCTGAGAGTCTTATAATAGCTTACTACACCAAAGATCTACATCAAAGTATAGTTATTTGGGTTAAAAGATCTAAAAAGGCCACATTGTTAGAAGCCTTTGAAGAGGCTACTCAGATTGAAAAAGATATACTTAGTCTTAAGGACTCTTCTAGCAACGAAACTGAGACTGTTTCTTCTTCCAAAAAGAAGATTGAAATTCTCCCCAGACCTATGCAAAACAAAACACAACCTGAAAACTCTGATTTGGAAAATTTAACCAAAGTTGTACAAAAATTGTCTAATCAAGTCATAGATTTAAAAAGGTCAACTGAAGAAGCCTCTTCGAGTAAAGGACCCTACAAATCTCCTTTTCGAAAGCCTTTTCAAACCAACCGGCCTAATTCAAACCCTGAAGGCTTGAACCTAGAAAGTTTGCAATGTGCTCTTCAGACAATTCTAGAAGCCCAAGATAACTTGATCCCTCCTGAAATCCCTCAGGAGGAAGTCGAGTAGGAAACAACTCAAGAAGAAGAGTCTTCTCCAAATATCTTTGGACACCTCTCGGATAGCATCTTCCAAGCCAACTTCGAGACTGTTCACCCTTACAACACTAGGAGTAAGACGACAAACAAACCTCCTGCCAAAAACACTACAACTTCACCTCCAAAGCCATCTAAATCAGCAGAGATAAAACAGAGCAATGTTGGCCCTAAACTAGATTATGACGTTGTTGAAGATATTAAAAAATTAAGGGCTAACATTTCTATTTATGAGTTGTTGAAATTTCCATTTTTGTTACAGAAAATGTTGCAAAATATTTCAGAAAATGGCAAGAATGGTAATTCAAATGGTAATAAGGTTGTGCAAAGCAAAGTGCCGCAGAAGAATTCCACAAAAAACAATCCTGATCCTCAAGATAAAGGAAGCCTTCCTGTAACTCCTGTAAATAACGATGTAAATAATAATGTAAATAATATAGATAAAGTAGCATTAGAGAATGCGAGTAAGAAATCACAAGATACAACTCTAAATACTCGCAAGAATGTACCTCCTTTTCTTTTAACTTTCAAAATCTTCAATAGAAATGTGCATAATTGTATGGTTGACTCAGGAGCATCGTCAAATGTGATGCCTTGGTCAGTCTGCCAAAAGATTAACGCTGAAGTAGAACCATCTTCTTTGAAAATTATACGACTTGATCGATTAGACGTTAAAGTAATAGGCAAACTAAAAAATGTATTGATTAGATTATCGTCTAACCCAAAGGTTCATCAGATTATTGATATAATTGTGGTAGATATTCCCGAAGTGTATGGTCTGTTTTTGAGCAGGGACTAGTCGGAGCAGCTACACGGTTACTTCGCTACAGACTGGTCTCACTTATGGCTTCCAGAAAATGGTAAGCCCAATAAGATCAGAGTGAATCGTGAGCGTTACCTCAAGTTCACGGTCACAGACTTGAACGATCCTAATGAACCATACACACCTCCCGCTGATGCACCTGAAGTCAAAGGAATGGACACCTACTTCAGAAATTTCATGGCTGAAGTTTCACCTATCAACAATCCAGAACAACAGTCCGAGGTCATAGCATATGTGCAACCAGCAGCTGCTATACAACAGACCCATGAGCCCGATGGAAATCAAATTTGGTCTTTATATTTCGACGGTTCCAAGTCTAAAGAAGGAGCTGGTGCAGGCTGCATCATCATCGATCCGGAAGGTAATAAAACATTATTGGCTTGTAGACTAGAATTTGAATGTACTAACAATACTGCAGAATATGAGGCTTTGCTACAAGGTCTCAGAAAATCCTTGGACATGAACATTCAAAATCTGGTTGTATTCGGCGACTCTGAAATAGTGGTTAGATAGGTGAGAGATTCTATACATTGTCTTTCCCCGCATCTCAAGTGTTACCAGTCTGAGGTATGGAATCTAATGAACAAATTTTATGCTTTTAATATAAGTTCCATCCCTAGACTAAATAATGTTGAAGCAGATATACTAGCTAATGTTGCCTCTAAACTTCTTCCTGCAGAAGGCTTATCCCCGAACGCGTTCTCCGTGGAGCTATTGTTTCGACCATCTGTTCCAGACAATATCACAAACTGGAGAGTATTTGACGATGACCAGCAAATCATCAACTTTCTGCACATGGAAGAAACCTTTCAAGGCGCTCGGATAGATGAACAAACACACGATGACAATTTGCACGACTTTACGGTAATACCTAATCCGAAATCTCCTGAAGCTCTATCGGACATGGTAAATTTCATACCCAAATCTGTTGTTAGATAAGAAAAGTTTTATGATTTTGAAGATACATTTAAAAATACGGTCAATTGAAAAACCAACAGTTCCTCATTGTCTTATGAAAAAGTCAATTTAGGGACTAGTGAAAATCCTCAGTGTATCAACCTAGGCTTGGGATGTTCTAGACAAGAAAAAGTTGCTTTTGTTAAATTATTTAAAGAATTTAAGGATGTTTTTGCTTGGAATTACGATGATCTTAAAACGTTTGATCCAAATATTATACAGCATGTCATCCCAATGAAGCCCCAAACCTTGCCTTTCCAACAAAAACTGAGGAAAATGCATCCTAAATTAGAACCGACCGTACAAAAAGAATTGAATAAAATCCTTGGTGCTAAAATAATTTTTCCTGTTAGACATACTCAATGGGTATCCAACCTCGTCCCAGTACGGAAGAAAAACGGGGAAATTCGACTTTGTGTCAATTTCCGAAACCTCAATAAAGCATCTGACAAAGATAATTATCCTGTCCCGCCCATGGAACAGATCTTGCAACAAGTATCTAGTTCCGAGAGGCTATCCTTACTGGATGGTTTCTCTGGATACAACCAAGTCTTGATGTCTCCGTCAGACCAACTAAAAACTACCTTCTGTACCCCGTGGGGCACTTATGCTTATCGCAAAATGCCCTTTGGATTGATTAATGTTGGTGCTACCTTTCAGAGAGCAATGGACATTGCTTTTAGAGGCTTAATCAATCACTCCGTAGTATTTTACTTATATGATGTGACCATTTATTCTAAAAACAAACAAGATCATCTAGCTCACCTACGAGCCGTTCTGCTACGATGTCGTAAATACGGCATCTCCCTGAACCCCAAGAATTCCATCTTTGCAGTAGAACGGGGTAAATTACTAGGATTAATTGTGTCTAGCGATGGAATGATTATTGACCCCGAGAGGACTCAAGTCATTGCTAAACTTCCCCCACCTACCTCCAAGAAATCCATGCAGTCTTTCCTAGGCCAGATTAATTTCGTGAGAAGATTTGTCCCCAGTTTCTCCGAAATGGTCAGGCCTCTCCAGAACTTGATTAAGAAAGACACCCAATATCACCGGGGACCCACAGAAAACCAAGCTTTCAACGATATAAAGAAGGCCATAATTGACGCTCCGTCTCTCATGAGCCCTGATTTCTCTCAAGACTTTACACTCTATACTTTTGCCTCTGACCGTTCCTATACCGCAGTCCTAACTCAGAAGAATTCTGAGAACAACGAAGTACCTATCGCCTTTATGAGCTCTTCTAAAGGTGTTGAACTTAACTACCCAGCGGTCGATCAGCAAGCCTACGCTGTTTTCAAAGCAGTTAAGCATTTCCGGTCATATCTTTTGAAGTCGAGGACGAAGGTCATTGTTCCCTACCCTGCCGTAAGGAACTTGTTGGTGCAAAAAGAGTTAGGAGAGAAAAGAGCCAACTGGGTCACCTCCTTGCAGGAGTATGACTTAGAGATTACCCCAGCACAGATCGTGAGAGGCCAAGGGTTGTGTAAGTTGGTAGTTGATTCAGAAACCAAACAGCGAGAAGATAGTGATACGTCATACCTAGAACAACGCGATCAGAGTTTGATTTGTTGTACACAAAACTTCATAATTCCTTGGTATGGCGATATTCGATTTTGTCTTGAACATGGATCAGCGCCCCATCACCTTGACCCAGCCAAAAGAAGAGCGTTGAGACTAAAGTCCGCCTCCTTTCATCTAGTTAACGGTATACTGTTTCGTCATAATTTCGACGGCGTACTGATGCGCTGCCTTGAAAAGGACGAAGCAGAAAGAGTCTTTCTTGAGTTGCATGCAGGAGAAGATGGTGGTCACTTTTGTGGCGATACCACTGCTCATAAGGTTTTAAGAGCTGGTTATTACTGGCCGACGCTTTTTAGGGACGCCCATGCCTTGTGTCGTAAATGTATCATTTGTCAGAAAGCATCAGGGCAATTGCAAAAGCCAGCCTTCCCCTTGCAACCTGTTTCAGTCGATTCTCCTTTCCAGCAATGGGGCCTTGATATAATAGGTCCTATTAACCCTCCATCCTCACAACAGCACAAGTATATTGTGACAACCACTGATTACTTTACTCGATGTTCTGAATCCGCCGCGCTAAGAACTGTTAATACAAGTCAGGTGATTACTTTTCTGAATTCGAATATCATCACTCGTTTCGGTATCCCTGATTGTCTAGTCTTTGATAATGCTTCATACTTTTCTTCTCTTGAGATGAGTGAGTTCGCCTTAGAGAAAGGAATAAATCTGAAGTATTCTGCTAGTTACTATCCCCAGGGAAACGGCTTAGCAGAATCAACCAACAAGAACTTGATCAAAATTATCAAGAGAATCGTCGCTGAAAATCACAAGAACTGGCACAATGCACTGCTGAACGCACTGTGGGCTGATAGGGTGACACCCAAAGCCGCTAGATGTAATTCCCCCTTTTTTCTCTTTTATGGCAGAGATGCCATTCTGCCACCTCACATTCTTCTTCCTTCGCTTCAACTGTCACAAAAAGTTCAAGAAGAAGATTGTCCCCCTTTAGAAAGACGTATTAACGCTTTGATGAAGCTAGAAGAAGTAAGAACCCAAGCCAAGCGTAAACTAGACCAACATCAACAACTGATTAAAATTTGGTTCGATTCTAACTCTACTTCTGATAGGAATTTTGAAGTAGGCGATCTCGTCTTAAAGTGGGACAAACCACATGAAGGGAAGGGTGAGCATACCAAGTTTCAAAACTTGTGGCTTGGGCCATTTTTTATTGCTGAAAAGTTGCGTCCTAGTTCATTTCGATTACAGAATCTTGAAGGGCAGCTTGACACCTATCCGGTGAATGGCCAAGCCCTGAAAAGATACTTTTCTTGATAACTGCCCTTGTATTTTATGTAAATATTCCATTTTTGTTTGCATTTCCGTTCGCTTTCTATTTTGTTTTGATTTGAATTGATTAGTTTGTTTTGTGTGTTTTTTTCTTTTTCCTTTTGAAACCTATGCATACTTGTGCACTGACCCATTCAGACAAAGACCACAGAAAATTTCTTCGCTTAAATAACTTCTCAAAGATTGTACGAACATCAATGATATATTCCTAAAAAATTGATAGTTATGTTGGAAAA
>ML795596.1:406247-426885 GCA_009831015.1 Picea engelmannii | reverse complement strand
ACCATTCTAATAAAAGAAGGTATCTATTTTTACATACCATGATCTTCATGCATGTTTCAAACCATACATGGATTTCCTTAATCTACAGACTAGATGTTCTTGTCCTTGCTTGACAGACCATTCAAGATGAACCAAATAAACCTCTACTTCTAAATCACCATTTAGAAAAGAAGATTTGACATCTAACTGATGTATTTTCCAATTATGTTTTGTAGCTAAGGAAATACATACTCTAATTGTATTCAATTTAGATATTGGTCCAAAAGTATCATCGTAATCAATTCCCTCATTTTGTGAATATACTTTGCAATTAATCTTGCATTATGTTTATCAATTCTACCATCTGCTTTAAATTTAGATTTATACAACCATTTTCTTTCAATAGGGACATTGTTTTCATGTAGTTGAACTAATTCCCATGTTTGATTTTTCATAAGAGAGTCATATTCATCACTCACAAAATTTTTCCACTTTTCATGTTCTTTAGCTTGATCATAGTGTACACGTTCTACAATATTCATTACATGGGACATCAATGCATAATAGTTATATCTTATAGGTGGATGAGTTTGTCGTGACGACCTCTTTGGTCCTTCACTGTTTTCATCTCGTCTCCTTCTCTCTCGTGAATCTTCTCCACTTGATAAATCATGACTACTTGAATTCTCCATACTGCTTTTATTTCATTCTTGAACATGTACATGTTCAAGTTCCTATTTAACCATTGCATCTATTTGGACATGTTCATCATTTGTGTTATTCCAAGCATATGCATCATTCATTGTATCATCTCTATCCGCATTCTCATGAAACAACACATCTATACTTGCAAACAATTTATGTGAACTGGGATCAAACAATTTGTATGTTTTTTTATTAGTACAATACCCAATAAAAACACACTTGAATGATTTTTCATCAAGTTTTCTTCTCTCATCCTTTGGAATATGTGCAAAGGCAATGGATCCAAACATTGTTAAATGAATGACTTTAGGTTTATAACCATCAAAAATATCAAATGGAGTTTGAAAATATAATCTCTTAGTTGGACTTCGATTCTTTAAATAAACAACAACATTAATAGCTTATGCCCATAAACCATTAGAAATGTTTTTACCTGGAAGCATACTGCGAGAAAACTCCAATAATGTTTTGTTCCTTCTCTCAGCGATGCCATTTTTCTAAGGTGTATGAGGTAATGTAAATTTTTGTTGGATTCCATTCAATTTACAATAACTTTTAAATGCAACTGATGTATATTCACCACCCTGATCAAATTTGAGAATTGTAATACATTTTCTTGTCTTTTTTTCAGCCATAGCTTTGAATTCTTTAAAATACTCAAATACATCATTTTTCTCCTTATGAAATAGGCCCAAGTATATCTAGATCTATCATTAAAAAAATTAAGAAAGTAGGAAACACCACCAAGTGACCTAGTTTGTATACGTCTGCATACATCAATATGAATTAATTCAAGTATATCAATTTGTCTTTTCTTTGTATGTATGTGAAACTCCTCTCTATGTTGTTTACCAAGTGCACATGCTTCAAATGGAAAACGAGCATTCTTCATAACAAGAAGACTTTCTACCATTGTTTTTCTTTGAAATAACATCAAATCATTGTAGTTGAGGTGCCCATACCCATGGTGCCATAAATCTTTTGTTCACATTGTTGTGGACATCCAAATTATACAATCCACCAACCCTAGTACGTGTGAAAACAATCTTGTAGTGATCATGGACATATTTTACAACACACCTCAGCTTACCAAATTCCACTTTTAAATTATTATCAGTGATAGTTGAAACATATATTAAATTCTCTCTAATACCAAGAATATACATCAAATCATGAATCTGTCTCAATTGTCCATTAGGTAAGTTCACACTTATTACTCCATAGCTTTGAACTTTAAGTTATTTATTGTCTTCTAAATAAGTGTGTGTTCCATCAATGTTTTCATAGTATTTATCATACCATTCTTTATGACAGGACATATGGGTTGTTGCACGAGAATCTATGAAACATGTATTCTCGTGATCAGTTTCAATAGACAATGCAACTTTAGAAATAAATGACTTAAGACTTTTAAATCCCTCATTGACTAAGGTGTCTCTATGCACACAATTCCCATTATTCCTTTTATATATTTTATTTGACTCGTGATTCTTTCTTCTATAATAATCTTTAGCAATATTTTCAGGTTTTCCACAATATTCATATTCAATATTTATCTTAACATAAGAATACGGATGTGCCATAACTTTCTTCTTTGCTTGAAACCTCCCTTTCTTCTTGTCCCATGGTTTATCTCTGCATGATATTTTACCTATTGCAATCAATGCCAAATCTAAGCCACTTGAGTCCCGATCATAATTCTTCATTCTCTCTTCTTCGTGAAGAATAGTTCCATCCAATTCGTCAAAAGTAGGGGGTGTTTTTCAAGAAGAGAGTGCTGAAATAAAGACTTTATAATCTTGCACTAAACCTCAAAGCAATACTTACTAAATCACTAGTGGAACCCGTTTCACCAATATCACCCAACTTATCACTTAAATATTTAATTTGGGATACAAAATTACTTATTCTTTCATTGACTTCCATTTTGATAGATAAGAGCTTAGTTTTTAAGAATAAAATCTGGTCTACATTAGAGGTTTCGTACAAACCCTTGAGAACATCACATGTCTCTTTGGAAGTTTTACCGTCTCTTATATGAGGAATTATTTTGTCCTTTACGGACATTCACAACACCACTTTCACCTTCATTTCTTGTTTTTCCCAATTTGGAATTGAGGAATCAATTATGGTCTTGGGCTTGTCTCCTTTCACAATTGTCCACAGATTATAGGCTTCAAGCACCGTTATCAATTTAAATTTCCAGTTAACATAATTTTCACCATCAAGTTGGGTGGATTCATTTAAATAAGAATCAGTAAGAGGGTTTTCCATCTTTCACCACAAATAATTCAACAAACTTATCAAAAGGGGCTTAATAACCAATTCAAAACAAATAAGTGTTGCTAGTTTTTGTTGTCTTTTACCTCCCATGCAGGCTCCTTCTTTGCTACAGGTCGACCTTCTCTGCTAGAAGGAATCACCTTCACACATATGTAACTTCACACGTCTACGAATTCTCTTAAATATGGTAGTGGATTGAACTATCCTTCAACTCGATTACACACATTTTTACAAGTTACCTTTTCAATCCTTTACAAGTTTACAAGAATTCCACGTGCATCACATACAAATGTTGTAATTTTTTTTTTGTAAATATTTTGCAAATATATGTAGAAAATATGAAACACATAAATCTCCTTCACCAAATTTGAAAACTGGCAGCAGCGGCTCTATTCAGTGGTAAGGATGGTGCTACAAAGAAAAATTATGGCAGCAACAATGTTGTTGTAAATGCAAATGAATGGATGCACCAGTAAATAATTCAAACCAAATGATCTTTTATTCAATGGAAACAATGGAAACAACGATGGCTTTACATTCAAATCATCTCTCTTCACAACATTTTTAACCTCACATGAGCTCACATACGCTTTGATACCAAATTATAAACAAAGAGATTAATCCTATAGAAACTGTGAGAAAAATGCTCATCACAATTCATTCATCAAAAGCAAAACCATGTTACATTTATAGTTGGAAAGTTCACCAATAAACAAGCAACCAAATCCTAGAAGTATGGCTCTAAAACCTCTTATCATATAAAATTAAACAATAGTAAAACAACTCACGAAAAAAGATCTATAAACATTCTAAAGTTTCAACATTATTCTCACATAATCTCCACAAAGTTAAAGTTGAAGTAGGAAGAAAAAAACTTACAACACATTCAATTTTCAAGTACATTGTTGTTGGACAATATGTTTTTGAAGTTAAATCATGTTACATTTAAATTCCAACATATTGAAAGTTAAATTTAATAAGTTGTATTTTAATATATTCATTATAGATAGGAATATTAATATTAGTGTAGATTTTTACCATCGGTGTAGATTCATCTTAACAATGGATTTATTATGTGTCTAGGGGCATCAAATTATTCGAGATACAAACATTTCTTTATATTAAAAAACTTGAGGAAATGTGAGAGGGATTTGATGCCCCTAGATACATAATAAATCCGTTGTTAGGATGGATCTACACTAGATCTTAGTATATATATATATATATATATATTATGTTGCCACTTGTCAACTCCATGTTGAGCATGCAAGGAATTCCGTATATCCATTACAACCAACCCACTATTCAAATGTTTTAACCATATGAATTTATTTACTTTCAAATGATTACAAACACACACACACACACACACACACACACACACACACACACACACATATAATGATGATAATGATGATGATTAATTTCCAATGAGACCAATTCATCCATTGGACCTCAAGAAGGTAAGAGATTAGTTACATTTCTTTAAAATTGTATTTCTATGCTCAAAAAACATTGATAGAAGCATTCCAAGATCGCCATATTTTTTATGACTTAGGAGGTTATGAAGGCCTATATTCTGGAAAATATTTTTAAATGTATGGGTGTACACAGGGAAATCTAAGAGGAAGTGTTTTTCATCTTCTACCCTCTTACTTTCACAAAGATGACATATTCATTCATCACACAGTGTTTTGAGAATTGTCCAACGCCCACTTTTAGTATGTATCTCATGAGAGTTTGTTATTATTTTAGCAATGTTGATTTTCTTCTTTGTAGTTCTCTAAATTATGGATGACCACCTCCTTGTAGTATCTTATTTTTTTGTAAGTTCGGGTGCTAATATATTAAAATATAGTAAAAATATAGTAAAAGACACAATGATTGTCCCTGAGAGTGGAAACAAATTGGGCTTGCCCTTAGTGGGAAACCAAGGTGGTAGAGACTTGAGAATTTTTCCTACCCTTGATGGGAAACTAGGCTTACCAAAAACATGAGTTTAATTGTCTGTGTGCTTACTGACAAAAGACCAGAAAAACTTGCAAATGTTAAAAAAACCTGAAAGTAGAACAAAGGCCTGAGCATTATGAATGAGGGTCATCGAGAGGATTTTCTTTAATAACTGGGTAACCACCAAAATCGTTGTCCATATTGCTGGAGGAGATGGTGTTTTCCAAACTTCAATTCTTGACCAGGAGGCATACACATTTGATGCAGGGAGCCTTCAACAAGTTGTTTGTACATAGATAAGTCGCCTCAACTGAAATTTTGGGAGCCTCTTGAGGTGTTGAGGTGTCAAGGTGAGCAAGGAGACATGGAGGGGTTCATAAAAAGACACTGGGGAGGTTGAGGAGGGTGCAGGCGAGGAGGTTTTTGACTACCCATTATCTCTGACGGTTCTTGCAGGTGTGATGGTATGTCGGGAGGGAGACAAAGACTTATTCTTTCCAATCATCAAGCAATTACCATAGAAAGACTAGAACTAAACAATTATGCCCATCCTGGTTTCCTAGGAGGGGTGGGGGAGGAACTCTGGAGGCTCTCCTACCATGACCACTTCCCCCCAAGGTGGGGGTGGCATGAGAGCAAGGAGGAATGAGAAAGGAATTGATAATTTTGGGTTCTATGAGGAGGGAGAGCCACCACCTTACGCATAGAGAAGAGAGTTATCGTATGTGAAGAGAATAGAGCCAAATTAGATACTTGGCAAGGAGAGAATGGGTGGAGAGATTGCAAGTGGCCAAGAGAACAGTGTCGAGATGAGGTGGTGTCAAATCTAGCGCCATTAAGGTTTCCAGGATTCAGAAGACTGTGAACTGATGGAGCATATAGAGGAAGAGAAGTTGTGGCATGGGAGCCATGGGGGGATTTATGAAGTTGCGTGTCGAGGGAGGATGGAAATTAAAGCGAATGAAGGAGGGTGGGGTGGAGAATGTCCATTAAGTGTGACGCATGTTGGTGGATTGGTGGAGGCCTCTAGGTGGACACCCACATCCAAGGGCCTCCTTGTATTATATTACTTTCCTTTTATCCACTAATTCTTTATCACACCGCATATTCTCCTCAAATTTAGAAGTGATAATATTTGTAATATTATCAGTATTCTCCATGATTGCAGTTCTCTAAATTAGGGTTGACCACTTTATTGTAGTATCTTACTTTCCTTTAATCCACTAATTCTTTATCACACCACATATTCACCTTAAATTTATATGTAATCGTATTTTTAATATTAACGGTATTCTCTATGATGGCTTCTTCTTGTATTCCCTAATGATTTAGCCAATATTTGACATCTTTATGTTGTCACTACTTGATTCGTTGTTGGTTCTAGCTAAAGTACCTAATATGTTGTTTATTTTGTTCGTATACGTTAGGTACCTAATCAAAACAACACACTCAATGGGGGAAATACTTGCTTCTATGACAATGATATAGGATGATATTAAGCATTTAAGGAATTACACATTTCCCTTACATGGAGAAGTAGAAAGGACCTATGCTCAAAAAAATAATTTTTTTCTTCTCAAATAATCTCTCTATCTCTATATATAAATTTATATAAAATTATTTTAAAGTCGATGTTGAACGAAAGTATTTTTTTAATGTCACGTGTCAACCACATGTTGAGATTGAAAGAATGCACATCTCCTTCATACTCGGCTCTAAAAAGTGTATTTTACTTTAAGTTGTTATATATATATATATATATATATATATATATATATATATACACGAAAATTGGTGGACATGGAAATAGTTTTTTTAACTTTGTTGTGCAAACACTTCATATTGTAGTTTCCCGATGATAATTCGATGTTGAGAGAGAGAGTTTCAATATCAAAGGAGACTATGGAACTGATGGATTTGAATTTAATTTTTAACTTCTGACCCTTTGCGCACTCAAATTCAGGGTCAAGTTGCATTCTCCCTACCTTCTACCCCTTACTATCCATGCTCTTTCAACAAAATGAAACTGGACAATGCCTCAACGCTGAAGGGGAATTGTTTCCACAAGCCAAGGAGTGGAAGGTGGCTCTAGTTGAGAGACAAAGCCACACTTGAAATGGACTGTGTTAATAAACCTACCCAGATAGGATGAGAATCCCACTAGGAAAGAAAAAATCACACCACAAAAGAGATTCATAAAGACGTCGCTCAATACACCTAGGGAAATTTGCATAGGACAAAGGTGAGAGGCATAGAGATTTATAAAAATTCATTGGATGGATCCTCCCATAATTTTTTATGATGTCAACGGAGACCCTAAGGAAATCCAAGTATGAGGCGAATTGAGAGGAGAAATGAAACATGTATTTGGACACTACCTTGTTTGTCTGGAAGAAGTAGTGCTAAGGTATTTTGAGGGGTGATGAAGGTCATGGGATGATGCCTACCAATATAACCATCCACATATGAGCACTTATGTTCGTCCCCTCATTCATTGAACCTAACGCCTCCCTCTTGAAACACATGAGATAACCTATGCGAGGAGGATATCCTCTTATCCTCATGATGGATCTTCAATACTTCCCATAGCCGACGCAATTAACTACCTACCCTAAAATATCTCTCCATCTTGTCAAGGTTCATGCGTTGGAGAACATGTGTCACAATTGCCATCCATGCATCACCCGCCAAAGATCCTGGGCCTGATGAATCATTATAGGGTATAGATTCATCGAAAGGGCGTTGTTATTTCATGACCACCAATCCCCAAGCGACCTGGGGCCTTGTCTATGGCCTTATTGGTAATTTTATCTGACTTTTCATTGTTGTTTTGGAGGATGTGGAAATAATTGCTTTGCATGGATCTTGCGAGAAGGAGAATCATGTTTATTAATATTCTTAGGATCTTGTTATGACGAGAGGAAACCCATATCATTGTTCTTATTATCATCTTCATGTCTCCCACTATATTCAAAATTTGAATTTTTCTTTTCTATTCCAAATCGATCCCTTGGATCATAGCATAAGCCTCCATTTTGTTGTTTTTTTTTGTCCCCAAATTCCAGAAAGAGTCCAAGACTCTATTTCCTTTAGGCTCAAAAATAACTCCCCCACCCCTGCACCTACCTCCCCTGGGTTTCCTTTGTATGCTCCATCAAAACATAATGTGTTCCCAAATTGAGAAGAAATCTATTGCTTAAAACTAAAAGAATAAGAATGAAGTTGTCATCATGATTGTTGTGAAGACCTAGAAAATAGATCATGTAAGCTCAACCTTTTTTATTTTAAAATATATATCACCTGGGAGGTTTCCTTGATTACTACATTTTTTGGTGGATCCTTTTATTCTAAAAGTATATATATATTTTGGGCAAGCCAGATTTGCCAACTCACGAATTAAAGAGAATATTTCCACATTATTTTAAATACATCTTTCCCTTTGAAGGATCATTAATATTAATTTTCCCATTTTCCCATTCAGGTTTTAAATTTAGAAGGTCGTATTACCTGATGAGACAACTCTTGTTACATTGATGAGACAACTCTTGATACATTGTAGCCAAAATTTTCTTAGATAAGGGACACTCCCATAAAATATGTTGGATTGTTTCATGGATTCTTTGGAAGAGAGCACATAGGAAAGGGCCAATTAACCCTATTTTCCTCAGGTTTTTCCCTTTTAGGATCTTTCCATGCACCAATGTCAAGAAGAATAAGTTGATTTTGGGAAGTGCATCTGAATTCCAAATATTTTTCCACCAGGTTGTTTTAATCAGGTTCCTTGAGGTTGCTATGAGTGTTTTATGTACTTCTTTCACTGTGTATCCCAATGTACCCCATCCTTTATTGTCCTAGATGTTTGATGATGCAGGGAAGTCCCTTGAGGGACTTGAACACGATATGAGCTTGTTGTTGCAGGTGGGGAGGAATATTTCATAGCTTCCAACCCTTCCATTCAAAAATATCATGCAATAAAGATATTTTCTTTGATAACATCCATTCTTTTAATTCTTCAATCTTTGTGTTATTGTAAAAGGGGGGGGGAGCCCATAATTAATTCTTTCAAAAGGAAATTTGATTTTCCATTTCCTTTAACCCATCATAGTTTTTCCTTAAAAAAGGAAATGGAGGTCCAAAGAAGTTTCTAGATGGGACACCGAGAGTGACACACTAGTTCTAGGTCTAGAAAACACTTTCTATTTCCCATTTTTTATTTCTTGACAATAGATGATTTCCACCATTATTTAATTATTGTTACTAATTTCCAAATTAGCTTGGCCCCGAAATCAATGTTGACCAACTATGGATCCATAATGTCCAAACCCCCATGCTCCTTAGAAGATGAGACTATATACCAATTCACAAGATGGAAGTTTTTTGAGTTTGACTTGCATCCTTGCCATATGAATTTTTGGATGATCTAGGCCATATCTTCTTTTACTCTCACGGGCACCAGAAGAGATGAAAACTGAAAAAGAGGTAGGGAGGAAAGAATTTATTTGATTATCACCAATTTACCTACAAGTTTGAGACAAATTTCCCCCAAGGGTTCCATTTCTCTCTAGCTTTCTGAATAATTACATGTCAATATTCTACAGGGAAGGACTTTAGGCATATTGGAAACCCGAGGTATTTAAAGGATTTCCATTAATTTGAGACATGAAAGATGAGGAGTTTAGAAATACCCACTATGCATTGACCCTTGATGTTCCTATATGCAGAGCTCGTGAATTCTTAAAAATCCACATAGAAATATTTTATTTATGGTTCACATTGAAATTAGTTTTTACTTATTAATATATTTTTAAATGCCACATGTTAACTCCATATTAAGCATTGAAGTAATTATGCATCTCCCTCAAGGAAAGTAGAAAACACCACTTTTAGTTTCTATGTCACCTTCTTTCTATATATCGAGTTGATATAGAATTATTTTACTTAAAATGCATTTTGAAATATTTTATTTATGACTGAAATTGAAATATTTTTTGTTATAATGTTTTTTTTGAAATGCCATGTGCCAACTCCATGTCTATCATGTAAGGAACTACACATCTTCATCATAGTGGAATGTAGAAAGTGTCTTTCGATGCAATGACCACTGTTGAACATAGCTAAAACCTTGTCAGCATGACTCAATTGATCTCACAAGAAAAGACCAAAGATATTGGGTGATGATTCGAGCCTACCTAGGGGAGGATTGAAGAGGAATGTGTTTTTGACAATGCTAGGAAGGAGCTACTAATTAAGAAATGATCCATCCTGGAAACAATGTGGTCAGGGCCTTCTCTTTTATTGTTCCAAGAAAATGATCACTTGTCTAGGGGAACAACATATATAGGTCCAAATTCAATATGAGATCATATATTTTTTCCCTAAATTGGTGTCTCACTATGGATCCCCCTCATTTTTCTTTAAGGCTTATTCTGACGTTAAAATCTCTCGCAATGATAAGGTTCTGGAGAGGGTTAAATTTTGCTAGATCTAAAATAGAACCCAAAAATTCCATT
Source organism: Picea engelmannii (assembly GCA_009831015.1). Lineage (NCBI taxonomy): Eukaryota > Viridiplantae > Streptophyta > Pinopsida > Pinales > Pinaceae > Picea > Picea engelmannii. Next base: position 416,458 of record ML795596.1, on the reverse strand, counting down.
TTTCCCAATAATTGTTTGGAATATAGACATTAATAATGGAGAGATTCATACACGTGGTAATAATGGAAAGAGTTACCATCAACCAACATTGTGATTGTCAACACTCCACCAGTTTCAAAACTTGTGTATTCCACATTGTGCATAAGCTGCCCAGTGCACCTCTGGAACTTATGGATTTACCATTTCCTACTTTCCAAATTAATTGCATGTCCTAGAGATATTCCTTCTCCCTCATCTTAGTCTCTTAGAGTAGAAGGATTAGGGGATTTTCTACTCTTATTAATTTTTTGACTTCTGCATTTTTTTCCTTGCTCCTTAGACCCATAGAGTTCCAAGAGACTACTTTCATTATTTACCTATGGTTTTTTGTGTCCCACCTTTAGAGGGATGAGAGGATACATCGTTAGTGTTATGGATTTTCTTGACAATACCTCTTTTCTAAGGGCTTCCCCCATGGTAGTTTTAATTCCTAGTTCTTTTTCCTGATCTTCTTCCTTTTCCCTTCAGTTTGTATTACTATTTTGTATGACTTTCCTTTTTGTAGTCGGATGGGTAATTTCGGGTTCCGAGTCACTTTCACAGTTTCCTTGATGCTCTTCCTCATTGTTTAATGGGATCCCTGCCGAAGGATGGGAGGGAACAACTATCAGATGAGACTCACATCCACTCGAGGGTTGAGATTCCTTTGCTTTGCCTTTTCAGTCCTCTTTATTTGCATCTTCTTTATTTGTCATTTCATTTCCCTCATGGGATTCAATATTTTTTTTAACAATTTCTTCAAGAATTACAAGACTCTCATACCTATTTTCACTAGCCTCGCCTCTCTAGGTTGTGCTTTGGGTTCAAGTGTGGGGAGCAGATGATTTTTCTCCTTTTCCATGAGCATGGGTAGTTTTTTTTGTATTTCCTATGGTTTTCGTTATTTTTTGTTGCTTCCATTGTTCGTGATTTTTCTCCTCTGGTTGGGATGATTTCACTTGCAAACATCTTTTAGAAAAATGTCCATTTTTATGGCAGGCCTTGCACTTAAAATTTTTTTTTCGTAGTCCACTTGTTGATTGTATGACCAACTATCCAAGGTGATGCAGTCCCCCTACTTCAGCAGGGTTCTGTAACATCCTAGTCTCTGGATCATTCTCTTCCCTGAGCCTAAATGGCCCTTTGGATCCTGCTAGAATCCTTTCGATGGATCCACAGGTCCTTTCGTCCTCTTGTACAGGTCTTGAGAAAACCTACGTGCACCTCCTTTTCGCATTTCATGGTTTCGCGATTTTATGAGCCAAGACTCCATGTCTCCTGACTCCTAGTCTCTTGAACACCTCACCCCTGAAATGTTGAAATCTACCCATGACCACGTTTCGCCTTTTGGGATTTCAGAATTCAGGATTTTTTGATTCCGGTGGTAGATGGTTCTTGGTCCTTCAACCTCCCGGGTCTCGAAATGTCAAAAAGAGCTTAACAGGATTTGGCTCCTCCCTTAGCCTCCATCCACATGACCATAGCCCTGTGTCCATGCACTTAATGTGAAAGTGCTATTGATTTTCGTGATTCAGGGAATCGTGATGCATCAGCTCCCCTGTTCTATGTCTTTCGAAATCTCGGTTCACAAAATGCCAAAATGGCTTGGCGTTTTCTCCTTAAGGGTTTCATGATTAAGGGAATCATGATGCAAGGGTCCCTCCATTCCCCTTTCGAACCCCCAGTGGCCGAAATGCCGAAATGTCCCAGCACCTTATCCTATGGGTTTTTGTGAATCACAACTTCAGGTTTTGTGATTTCGAGAAATCTGATTGCAAGGGATATCTCTGCCCCTGGGAACCCCCGGTGGTAGAAATGTCAAAATGTCAAAAGGGATGATTGGGACTTTTACCGAAAAGTAATTTCATATTTCACGACTTTGCGGATCCCGATGCAAGTTCTTCGACTCTTCAATTCTCGAAGCCCGAAATGTTGAAATACCGGGGACTAGGACTTCACAAGTCAAGCATCCCGTCCCTTCACTCTTCGAGCCTCCGATTTTCAAAACACTGAAATTCCAAAATATCTTGGCGTTCAATCAATGGCTCAGAGCGATCCTTAGGGTCGACAGTTACAGTCGAATCACGATTTTGCAATTTCATGGTTCAAGATTCTGAAAGACAAGAGTCTCTGTCTTTCCAACTCCCGGTACCCGAAATCCCAAAATGGGCATCGAGAAACTCTCACCGCTAACCCCCTCATAGATCCACCTGATTCAATGGCTTGCAGGGTTTTGATGTTCCTCCTCGAGGAGTCTCCACCTTCTGTTCATATCTTTGAACTCCCCTCACCTGGATCTACGCAGTGTTAACGTTTGTGCTCCTTCTTCCAATTAGACGATCCACGGGAATTTCCACAGCGATCCAACGCTCGACGATGTTCCTCCTCCTGAGCTTTTACTCGATTCCGACTTAGAATAATTTCTAAGTCTATGACGACTCAACCTTCGTTCCTTCTAGGGAATGAATTCATGGTCTCGACAACACCTTCCGAAGTGTTATTCCTCCTGATCTTTGGCTAGTTCAGACTTCGATCTCCCATGCACTCCTTGCATATGAGGGATTTTGATAACTAAGATCCATGGTTTTCCTCTCTGGCTCGATGCACACCTTTCAAAGCTTCCAATGAAGAGAAACAATTGAAACTAGGAAAATTCATAGTTCCATCCACTTGTTCATGAAAAGAGAAAATGACAGGAAAATGCACAGAGTCCAAACACCGCACATTTGGATCAATTTTCCATTCTTTTATATTCACAAGTTCCTAATGGCTACAGATTACCTTCAAAATTAAAGAAACTCAAAAACATTTAGATCTCATGTTACTTCACATTTCTCTCCTACAACTAAGTTCTCTCTGTATTCCATCTCTCTTTAAATGGGTGTACAAACTTCTACATAACTCAAAATGTTTCTAGGGTTTTCCCCTGGCTACTTGCCTACTCTAAACCTTATCCTATGATATCTTAGTCTAGTCATATTCCAGAGCCGAAGTGGAAACTTCAGCTCTGTTTACAATTTCAAAAACCTTCTTCAAAGGGAAAAATCCGACACCCGTTCAAGCGTGCCTCCAAAGGTGAATTTCAGGGTTGAGTGGAGGCGTATTCCAAAATCGGTTGTAAATATCGACGTTGAAGTTCTGAAGAACTCTCACGTGTTGGGTGGTCCTGCCTTTGCACTCTTGCCAATGATGCTCCTGCATCATACTCCCCTTGACAAAAATTCATGGACTCCTATCCATGAGCTCCTCTACCGACTTTTCATGCTTCTGGATAGAAGCTTCATTTTCCCAAATGGAATATTCTATTGGCTGTCCTTTCCATTTCACCAGATATTCAAAATAATTCATCCTCCTGGTCTTCTTTCCAATCCTCTAATCAACAATTTTCTCCATCTACGGATTTTCTACCACAGGCATCTGTTTCTCCCACTGAATCTTTCCTTGATCTTCTGACCCTTCTATGTCCTCTTTCCTATAAAGGTACAGGTCTAAAACATTGAATATGGGTGAAATGCCCACACCATCTAGAAGCTCAATCCCATAGGTGTTTGCATCAAACTTCCTGAAGATCTTACAGGGTCCTATCTTCTTCATCTTCAATTTGTTATATGTTCCCCTAGGGAACCTTTCCTTTCTGAGATGTGCTAAAACCTGATATCCTACTTCAAATTGAAGTTCCCTGTGATGTTGATCAGCTCTATGTTTGTATTTTTGATTAGAACTCTATAATTTTTCTTTGATCCGATCATGGAGTCTCTACATATCAACAACAAAATCCTCTGCTCTAGCACTTTTGATCTCTCCCTGTTCCAAGTCCCTTAACTTAGACACTTCCCTGGGTTGCATTCCATAGAGTATTTGGAACATTCTCCTTCCAGTGCTTCTATTTGGTGAGTCATTGCTTGTAAATTCTACTTGTGGCAAAATCTGATCCCATTGGTTATCGTGTCGAGTAACCAGGCTTCTCAATAAGTTTCCCAAACTTTTATTTACCACCTCAGTCTTCCCATATGTCTGAGGCTGATAAGCTGAGCTGAAGGAAAAATATCTCCCCATCTTCTTCCACAACGTCCTTCAAAAGTGACCAACAAATTTTATGTCTCTATCTGAGACAATGCTCCTGGGTAGGCCATGAAGTCTCACAACTTCTCTGAAAAACATATTTGAAACATGTGTTGCATCACTGGTCTTCTGGCATGGGATGAAATGTTCCATATTTGAAAATCTATCCACCACCACAAATATGGAATCAAACCCTCTTTGTGTTCTTGGCAATCCCAACACAAAATCCATGCTTATTGCATCCCAAGGTCTCTCTGGTATTGGCAATGGTTGATACAATCCAGTGTTTTGTCTTTTCCCCTTTGCATGTTGGCAGATCCTACATCTATTCAAAAAATTTATCACCTTTGTTCTCATACCTAGGCAATAGTATGAACTACTCAATTGTTCAAACATTTTATCGTGGCTAAAATGTCTAGCCAATCCTCCACTATTATTTTCCTTCAAAAGATTGTCCCTCATTGAGCATCTTGGTATGCACAATTGATTTCCTTTGAACAACAATCCTTCCTGAACCATATACTATGTCCACTGACTTCTATATCTCAGTACAGGGATTGTACATGCTTCGTAGGCCTCCTTGAAATCTGAATCATCACAATACATATCCTTAAGGTGTTCAAACCCCAAGGTCTTCACCTGGAATTCCTGCAGAACTAAACATCTCCTGCTTAATGCATCGACAACTTTGTTAGTATTCCAAACAATATGTTTTATGAAAAAAGTAAAATTTTGCATAAATTCAACCCATTTTGCATGCCTCTGATCCAGTTTTTCTTGTCGAGTTACGAATTTTAAAGCTTGGTTATCATTGTAGAAGACAAACTCTTGCAGGACAAGATAATGACTCCATTTCTTCAAAGCTTGAATTATGGAATAAAACGCTTTTTTGTATGTGGATTATTTCCTCTTAGTCTCATTCATATTTTCACTGAAATAGGCAATAGGTTGATTTTCTTGACTCGGAACTGCTCCTATTGCAACTCCACTTGCATCACATCTTACCTGAAATGTCTTTTCGAAATTCAGCAAGACCAGAATTGGTCATTCTTTTATCTTCTCCTTCAGTATATTGAAGCTCTTTTCAGCTTCCTCTGTCCATTTAAAAGACTCGTGCCACTTCTTCACTGTATCCATCATTGGTGCACAAATCCCATTTAAGTCTCTAACGAACTTTCTATAAAAACTTGCTAAACCATGAAATCTCCTTACCTCAAACATGTTCCTTGGCGACGACCACTCTCTGATCGCTTTCACCTTCTCTAGATCCATCTTCAGTTCATTCGATGAGATCACGAAGACCAAATAAGTGAGTTTTGTCTTCATAAAAGAGAATTTCTTCAAATTGATCAACAACTTCTCCTGTTGTAGTCTTCTCATTACTAGCGTTAGGTTCCTCAAATGCTCCTCTTTAGTCCTGCTAAAGACCAGTATATCGTCCAAATATGCAACCACAAACTTTCCATTGAAATCTTTCAAAAATTCATTCGTCAACCTCATAAAAGTACTTGGGGCATTCGTTAGGCCAAATGGCATAACCAACCACTCATACAGACCTTCATTCATCTTAAAGTATGTTTTCCATTCGTCACCTTCTCTCATCCCGATCTGGTGATTTCCACTTTTCATATCTATCTTAGAAAAGAAATTTGTTCCACTTAAGAAATCCATTAAGTCATCCATTCTCGGTAAATGAAATCTTTACCTGATGGTGATCTTGTTGATGGCTCTCGAGTCTATGCACATTCTCCATCCTCCATCTTTCTTTGGGCTTAACACAGTTGGTACTGTGCATGGGCTCAAACTTTCTCTGACTAAGCCCTTATCTAGCAACTCTTGGACTTGGTTCTTCACCTCCTCATTTTATCGAGGTGTTAATCTTTATGCTTCCTTCCTTGGCAGGCTTGATCGTGGTATCAAGTTGATATGATGACTGATACTCCTGATGGGTGGCAATGAGTTTGGCAGCTCGTCCACCACTATATCAGCAAAATTATCCAACAGCTCCTGAACTTCTTCAGTTAGATCATTCACTGATGTACTTGTAAGTATGACTCCGGGCTTCCTCACCATAGCGAACTGCATCTCCTCTTCTTCCTTGACTTCTTTCAGGAGTTCCTTCCCACTCATGAGAAGTATTCTTGTGTTGGCTTCCTTCTTCACTCTCTTCTCCTCCATTGGCAGTAACATATGCATCCTACTATTCTTCTCCAATGTATCTGTATTCTTCCTTCCATCATGAATGGACTGCATTGTGTCGATAAACCCACCCGGCTATGGTGATAACCCCACCCAAAGAGAGGAAATCACACCACCAAAGAAATTTGGAAAGAAGTCACTTAGTACATATAGGGAAATTTGCACAGGACAAAGGCGAGAGGCCTCGAGCTTTATAAAAATTCATGGGATAAATCCTGCAATAATTTTTCATGATGTCAATGTAGACCCTAAGGAAATCCAAGTATGAGGATAATTGACAGGAGAAATGAAACATGTATTTGGATACTACCTTGTCAGACTAGAAGAAGTTCTGCCAAGGCATTTCTAGGGGTGATGAAGCTCATGGGTTGATCCCTTCTAATATAACCATCCCCATTTGATCACTTATCTTCGTTCTCTCATTTGTTGCACCTGACACCTCCCTACTGAAACACAGAAGAGAATATGTGCAAGGAGGAACTCCTCTTATCCTCAAGATGGTTCTTTGGTACTTCCCATAGCCAGTGCAATTAACCACCTTCCCTAAAATCTCTCGACATCTTGTCCACGTTCACGTGTTGGAGAACATGTGTTGCAATGGCGAGCCATGCATCACCCACCAAAGATCATGGGCCCGATGAATAACTCTAGGGTCTAGTTTCATGGAAAGGGGGATGAAGTTTCTTGATCACCAACCCCCAAGTGACTTGGGGCCTTTTCTATGGCCTTATTGGTCATTTTATCTTCCTTTTCATTGTTGTTTTGCAGGATGTGGAAACAATTTATTTGCATGGATCCTGCGAGCATGAGAATTATGTTTATTAAAATTATTAGGATCGTTTTATGAGGAGAGGAACCCCATATTATTTTCCTTATTATCGTCTTCCATTCTTGCACTACATTCAAAATTTGAATTTCTCTTTTCTTTTCGAAATCTATCCCTTGTATCAGGGTGTAAGCCTCCAGTTTGTTGTTTTTTTTTGTCCCCAGATTCCATAAAGAGTCCAAGACTCTATTTCCTTCAGGCTACAAAATAACCCCCCCTGCCCAATATCTTCCCAGATTAAGAAGAAATTCATTGCTCAAAACTGAAAGAAGAAGAATGAAGTTGTCAACAAGATTGTTGTGAAGACTTGGAACACGAAGAGTGTTGAAGGTTAAATTTCGAAATCCAAGATTTTTCGTCTCTACTCCACCTAGATTGATCATGTAAGCCCAACCTTTTTTATTTTAAAAGATCTGTCATCTAGGCAGTTTCCTTGATTACTATATATTGTCAGTGGATCCTTTATTATGAAAAAAAATTATATTTCAGGACAACTAGATCTGGAAACTCACGAATTTATGAGAATATTTCCACATTCTTTTAAATACATCTTTCCCTTTGAAGGATCATTGATATTAATTTTCCTATTTTCCCATTTAGGTTTTAACTTTAGAAGGTTGTCTTACCCGATGAGACAACTCTTGATAAATTGATGAGACAAATATTGATACATTGCAGCCCAAGTTTTCTTAGAGAAGGGACACTCCCAAAAAATATGTTCTATTGTTTCATGGCTTCTTTGGAAAACAGAACAGAGGAAAGGGCCAATGAACCCTATTTTCATCAGGTTTTTCCCTATTAGGATATTTCCATGTGCTAATGTCCAACAAAAAAAGTTTATTTTGGAAAGTGCATCTGAATTCCAAATATTTTTCCACCAGGTCGTTTCAATAAAGGTTCTTTGAGTTGGCTAAGAGTGTTTTATGTCCTTCTCTCACTATGTATCCTCATGTACCCCATCCTTTTTTGTCCTATATGTTCTAATGAAGTAGGGAATTTCCCTTAAGGGACTTGAACAAGACTTGATCTTGTTTTTATAGGTGGGGAGGAATATTTCCAAGCTTCCAAACCTTTCTAGAGCCGTCCTCATTCCATTCAGAAATATCATGCAACGAAGATATTTTATTTGATAACATCCATCCTTTTAATTCTTCAATCTTTGTGTTATTGTACAAGGGGGAAGCCCATGATTAAGTCTTTCCATAGGAGAATTGATTTTCCATTTCCTATAACACATGGTATTTTTTCCTTGAAAAAGGGAATGGAGGTCTGAAGAAGTTTCTACATGGGAGACCCAAAGTGACACACTAGTTCTAGGTCTACAAAACACTTTCTATTTCCCATATTTTATTTCTTGACAATAGATGATTTCCACCACTGTTTACTTCTTGTTACAAATGTATGAAGTAGTTTGGCACCGGAAGCGATGTTGACCAACTATGGATCCCGAATTCCTAGATCCCCATGCTCCTTAGAAGATGAGACTATATTCCAATTCACAAGATATAATTTTTTTGAGTTGGAGTTGCCTCCTTGTCATAGGAATTTTCAGATGAGATAGACCATATATTTTTGTACTCCCACGGGCAACATAAGAGATGAAAACTGAAAAAGAGGTAGGGAGGAAACAACTTATTTGATTAACACCAATTTCACTACAGGGTTGATCCAAATCTCCTCCTAGCGTTCCATTTTCTCTCTAAATTTCAGAATAATTACATGCCAATATACTCTAGTGAAAGACTTTAGGCATATTGGAAACTCAAGGTATTTAAAGGATTTCCATTCATTTGAGACATGAAAGCCAAGGTTTTGTGAAATCCCTACTAGGCATTGATCCTTGATGTTCCACACATAGATTTGACTTTTGTGGTTGTTTATGTTTCCTCCTGAAACCATGATGAAGTTGTCTAAGACTTTTTTTATTCTCCTTGCGATGACTTTAGATGCTCCACTGAGTAAAAGAGTGTCATATGTGAATTGGGAGGGATTGATTATCTTGAATCCTCTTGTAATAAAGATCTTGGGGATTGAACCATTTTTTCATTCCCAATCTATTTTTTTGTTAAGGGATTCATGCACGAGAACATAAAAAATGGGGAAAATGGGACATCCCTATCTTAAACCTCTAGAGTATTTGAAGAAAGGGGTTGGTCTACCATTTATCATGGGAGCGATCCAGGGACTAGTTATAAAAGAACCAAACCAGGAGATGAATGTTTGATCGAATCCAAATTTTTTCATCACTTCCTTGAGAAAATCATGACTTACTATGTCAAAGGCGTTGGCCATGTCCATCTTAATAACATTACCTACTTCCCCCCTACTAAAATTGGAGTGGATTTCCTTCTTGACTAGGATGAATTTGTCCCATATTTGTCTTCCTACAATAAACCACCTTTATTGGGGAGGATCAATGGATTAGGAAAGGGTTTCAATCTATTAAAAATTATCTTAGATATGATTTTATAAGAAACATTATAGAGAGAGATTGGGTGGAATCTATCAAAGGAGGCAACCCCTTTTTCTTTCAGGATTAACACCAATAATGAGGATTTTGTAGCTCCTCCCATTCTATTTGATTTTTGGACATACCTGAGCATTACGATGAAATCAAATTTTATTATAGACCAAAATATTTTATAAAAATCCAGTGTAAACCCATCATGACCTAGACCTTTATCTTGATGAAACTGTTGAATAACTTAGAATATTTCATTTTCTTTAATTGGCATGTTTAGTATGAGATTATCCATTTGTGGAATCATATGTGGGGTATGGGAAAGAAATTGATTACTTAGAACATTGTCTATGTCACCCTCTCAGGAGTAAAACTCAATGAAGTGCTTTGTAGCTTGATTTTTTATTTTTTCAAGGTCACTTATAATTTCACCAGACAAAATTTTTATGTTTGTTATATGTTTTATCCATTCCCTTGCTTTAGTTTGTCTGTGGAAGAAAGTAGTGTTTTTATGTCCCACTTGTGACCACAAGGTTATAGAATTTAGTCCCCACATGGATTATTCTTCTAATAAGGCATGGATGTATTCTCTATGTGCCTCATTCTCTAGTTTTAGATCATTTTTTTGAACTTCAATTGTTTCTA
>ML795596.1:375526-386297 GCA_009831015.1 Picea engelmannii | reverse complement strand
GTGACATTTGGCAGGGGATGCCCAGTTGTCCCGGTTTCCTATGTAGGCGGGACAACTGGCATCCCAAGCAGCTTTCCATTTTGTACATTTTTTGCTACAGTAATATAACAGGTCCTGCTTTTTTATTTACAAAAAAAAAAAATCTTGGCCGAAGCATTCTCTGCATTTACATTATTGACATAAGTGATTCTATGAAAAAGGGGTTCAGGTAGCCCAGACTCACAGTCAGGGTACTCCTAGTTTGAATGGGTGGATTAAGCTCTATTCTACCTAAAAATACACATTCATGTTGTTCACCTACAGAATGAAATTATGATTTGGTTGATTACTGTATTTCTGTTACTAAAGAATATTGTGTATAGAATTTTATTTTACCACAACTATATCATTCATTTTAAGAGTTGAAACATATCATTAATGATGGGCCCTATTTTGATGCAAGGGTACCCATCAGTATGTATTTTTGCCTTCACAATATATCCTTAATCGACTAATGTGGCCCTGTTCAGGCCCAGTGTTGTAACTTTCTCTCTGATACCATATGTACTGAACCTCGTAATACCATACAAAAATAAACTTTTGTTTACACAATTTACTTGGCAGAAAGGAATCCATTAGAGATAAGAATTCTACTATAAAACTCTGATATAGAACTTTATCATAGAATTTATTTTACTATATAACTCCTAAATTCTCCTTACCCCATGTTGTTCAAAGTATGTCATCATTTCTTACCTTGAGTGGGAAGGTTATAATGGAAATTCATAAGGCTTTAGCAAAAAAAAATTAAAACCTTTAGGCATAGGGACTAAAAGATTAAAGTAAACTTTATGTAATCCATACTATACTCACCCTATTTGGCATAAGATCTCCATACTATACTCGCGCCCAAGTGTTAAATATTGGTCGAATTGAAAGCTCGATGTCGTGTCACTAGTGTTCCTATGACAACGAGAATCCAACCACTACCTAAGACCTATTGCAGGGGGTATGGAAGCGACATTCCTCAAACGGGAAAGGAATTCCCTGTCAGGGTATTAAAAGCTCTGCAACCATCACTAAGGGAGTCTACTAGTCATACTAAATCACTTGGATCTATAGTCGAAGTGTCACACCGACCTTTCCCTCATCACGTGGCTCACCTATCCTTCACACTATCCATAATTAATTTGAGGCAACAAGGCATCGTTTAGGTTTTGAGAGGGTGTAGAGTTTGTCATTTCGAGTTCTTTCTTTTCTTTTGAAGAGGCTCTATGTGCCAAGGGGGTTTAGAGGTGACGATTGTGGCCCTGGTGGTTGCCTCCATCCAGTTGCAGATGACATGTCTTACATTCTGGGTAATTTCTTCTCTAAACTTCAAACATTAATACCCTGGTTATTTTAATAGGAAGATTATAATTTTTTTGCAACAATTTTTCGTGCCAAGTTATCATTCTGTGTTCTCCCTCATTTTCTTCTTGTTGAATTCTTATTTTGTCAAACTTCCTTGCATTACATTCAAATCCATCCTTAAACCTTTTGCAATGGACTTTTCCTTGAGGTTGTCAATGGTTCTCTTCTATTTACTGTAAAGGACAGTTAGCCCTACCTATCCAGGTTTGAGATATAGGGTTTTGTAACTCTTTGTTGTGAACTAAAATTCATATCTGAGTATTTTTGAATCTAAGGGAAGTATTTATTCCAGTGTTAATTACCAAAATCTTGGCCAGAGCATTCTCTGCGTTTAATTTATTGACCTAAGAGATTATGTGAAAAATGGTTTAGGGTAGACCAGACTCACAGTAAGGGTACTCTTGGTTTGAATGGGTGGATTAAGCTCTATTTCGCCTAAAAATACACATTCTTATTGTTCACCTACACAATGAAATTCCAAATTTTTCGATTACTGTATTTCCATTATCAAAGAATATTGTGTAAAGAATTTTATTTTACTATAGCTATATCATTCATTTTAAGAGCTGAAACATATCATTAATGATGGGCCCTGTTTTGATGGGAGGGTACCGATTAGTATGTATTGTCTCCTTCACCCATGGCCCTGTACGACTATCCATATGGAAAATTTCAAGGAAAGCATCTTGTGCCGCGAGTTCATAGGTTAAGTAAAGTGTTGGTGTGATGTATTTATAGACATTTGCACTTAAATTGTGTTCTCCTTGGATTGTCTTTGTATAAGATTTTACTAATCATCGTATATGGTGGTTTCCTCCAGGTTTTCATCTATCTGAAGGTCTTGGCTACTCACCTACATACTCAACATAAAAAGGTATACGAGTTCCCTTTAGTAACCCTTCAGGAGTTAGAACTATATGTGTTGCAACTCATATGTAGTCAACAACATCATTTCCCTTAGTTTAATTATCGGTTTGGGAAGGGAAAGAATTTCCAAAGTAACTTAAACCTTTGGGATACGATTATTACAATACAATAATTTATGTATAGGTTTTTTTCTCGGTCTTTTGTTCAAAGTAAATGGTTTTTTTAATCATTCACCATGCAGATCTCACCCTACCCAAAAATCTGATTACCAGGGCTATCTTGTTTGGAATGTTTGTACGAGTTATAATAGACCATATCCTTTTGTTTCCTTTCGACCTTTCTTATGCTTAATGTCAATATTCCCTATTGGAAAGGAAATGGCAATATTCGTTTGGACTCAACATGAATAGACATAATGATTTGGATTATATTACAATTCTATCTTTATTCTAGAACACTATATATGTACATGCTTGTGAATCATTTGATGTTTATGCTATGTTGTGTTTGCCTAATTCCAAACCATCCATTGTCACGATCTTCGAGTGAACAATTTCACATATGTGCTCATATTTAATATGTTTTTTGTAATTTACTCCATACTGTGTATATTCCTTCAATTGGGGTCCTTTTCATTCTATACGAAAGGAACGCAAAGATTAAAAGTTCTATCAGCCTGTGATTTATGTTCGTTGTAATTTGTCTTTGAGTTCTCATTCTTATGGAGTAATTTACTATTGTATTATATTATAATGGAACCGTGAATTATTCATTTTAATTTGGTACTGTAATAAATTTTATAGAGGTTTTTTCAAGACCTTTTGATTTAGAGGTTCCTTTATACGAGAGGCAGTTGATCTCCTAGCGGCATAGTTGTTTGTTCAAAATATTGACAATAATTTTCTGTATAACTGGGATTGTTGTTGCAATCATTAAATCTTTTTCTAACAAAAGCTGCACATTGTAACTATATCTATATTCATTACATATCGAGATATAACTTGATGGAAATTATGTGTACAGACTTGCTCAGATTTGCACTTAAGTATAGATAGGTTTGTTTACTATTTTGACTACAGAAGTAAAAGTACACCTATGATTAGATCTAATTCTTCCTACCTCATTTGCACATAAATAGTTCTGTCCAGAATTTCAATTACAGGGATAAGCTTACACCTGTAGGTAGATCTATTCTATCTTCATGTTCATTCATATTTAAATACTTCTACCCAATAATTTTAACCACAAAATTAGACATACACCAAATCTTTCAAGTTATTTTGCATAGATCATTTTGCCTAGAATTCTAGTCTAGAATGACCCATTCCAGAAAATTTGGTCTTTGATTATAAATTCCATACAACAGACAGATGTCCTACCTGGGGATTATTTCATCTTAACCCAAATAGAGCATCATATTGGATATACAAAATCATTCAAAACAAATAAGGGTAATATTTAACATATCTGAATCCAATCCACAGAAATACAAAGGGAACAACCATGTTCTTCCCAACCATAGAATAGGGCAGCCAAAATCACTTGCCTGATTCACCCCCTAGCATGACCATGAATCCATGCGGGAGAACTTGGAAAACTCCTCCTCAACAATGTCCTTCAACTCTAGCAGATTCCTCTTGCCGCACACTCGATCAGTAGTGTTCATAACAACAAGAAAAAAATTGATAGTCTCATTTTCCCCAACATACTAGGCAAGGTCTTGCCTCCTCACATATTCTATTTAACAAAAGAATTCTTTTTCCTAGGTCTTTCTTCCCCCCTTGGGAATTTTCGGAGCTTCTAAATCCCTTATTTTTAGGGGCTACCCATGGCCAAATATTTGATTTGCCACTTGTAATAGTCAGCCCAGAGGTAGTTCCAACATGTTCCCCACTCATGGAGTCATGGTCAGTTGATTTTAACATGGTTGTTCCATTTTTCCTCCTGTAATCAATACAAAATATTATGTTTTCATACAAGTGTCAAGTCAAATAGTTGGTTGGGTCAAATCATATCTTTTCCCAACAGTCATAATAATTAATTACAATTATCAAATTCGAAATTCAGAATTTCCATAAATGACAAAATCTTTCTAAATTCGAATTTACTAAAAATAGAATAATTTCAAACAAATTTTAAATCTCAAAAATACTTTATTTTTTGGGATGTCACATCATGACAGTATCAACACTTTCATTACCCTTCATATTCATATTTTTGAAATCCCTTCTCAACTTCTGCAACTTGACTGTCTTCACCTTGGACACACCTTGATAATAGGCTTCAAGAATGTCCCAAGCCATCTTCGAAGATGCAGCACTAGAAATATTTGCAAAAATGGATTTATTTAATCCTTGCTGGATTAATCCAAGAGCCTTGTTATCCTTCTTCCTGTTTTCCTTTAGAAAAACACAGTCATCATTAGAGAGAGCCAAATTTGCCGCTACATCAGTTGGCTCAGCATAACCATCAATAACATAGGTCCATAAATCCCGAGAACGTAAAATCATCCTCATTCGAATATAGAAAGAGTCATGTGACTTCTCGCTCGGGACATGAACCTGAACCTGAACTTGAGAAGAGATACTACCAGACATAGCCATTGATAAAACAATTGAAATCAATCAAATAATCATTCGCACAGGAAAATAAGAGGGTAAAATTTATCACCAACAGGAACAATCTGCAATGAACTAAGCACTTGGAGGATGGGTTGCAGGCTCTGATACCAAATGTGGAAAACGAAGGTTGATTGTGGATCATATTTTGGCAATTACAAATTCTGAACACAAAAAACAAAACACAACACTGATTGTCGAATCACGAAATGTGAATGAGCTATGGGCCCAACACTTTGGATTTCGGCGTTTGGTAAAACAAAAGAACTCCATGCACATTTAACAAGCAAGTCTCGAATGTGAAATAAGGCTTATTGGAATTCAGGGTTTGACATTTACAAATACCCAACGCATATACAAAACAAAACTATAAGTGATGAATTGTGAAAAACGTGAATAATCTTTGGGCCCACCACGTTGGGTTTGGGGTTTTTAGACTAAATAACTCCACACACTTTTAAACAAGTAAACTCTGAATAAATGTGGGACCAGGTTCAAAATCGATATAACCAAATAATTACTGCGTTTACTCAAATTGAAAGCAATATAACTAATTCGATCAAGGAATGAAGTGAGTTTACAAACTCAGTAATATATATATATATATATATATATATATATATATATATATATATAAACGGAGACAATACCTCTGAATGCACAATAGCGAATTCGATTCAAAAATGTTTTCAAGATCTGAGGATTACAATTCGTTTTTG
Organism: Picea engelmannii; assembly: GCA_009831015.1. Taxonomy (NCBI): domain Eukaryota; kingdom Viridiplantae; phylum Streptophyta; class Pinopsida; order Pinales; family Pinaceae; genus Picea; species Picea engelmannii. The sequence continues at coordinate 380,701 of ML795596.1, read as the reverse complement.
GTATTTAAACACAAAAAATTGCCCCTTCGATCTTGTAAAGGATTTAATCAAGGCGGTGATGGTATCTAGTTGCCTTCAAAAGTTAAGGCAACCACAATTTAAGAATTTTAAAACAAAATTAGTGATCAGTGCTTAAACCTCGAGTCTTGAAGGGTCAAGACGGCCACTGATGCATCGTTTACACAGAGGCAGTGAAATGATTACATACTGACAAAATTGATATGGTTTTACTGTTGTCGAATGGGACGTCCAAGGAAACATATGGTCGGGATGCCATGATATATTTTCCATTTGGTTGTTTGTATTCCATAATAACAAATCTAGTCCGGCTAGAAGCTAAGACAATGTAATCAGTTTTGTATGGATTTGGTCTGCCCGTTCACCGACTTGAATTCCAAAGTAATTGTGATTATATGCTTATCTCTCTTGCTAAATAATATCGTACTTGGAAAACTGGACACTCACTACAACTAAGTCAATCACATAGAGAAATAACATTCCTTACCTTCCTCTTCGCATAAGACAAACAATCAATAGTTCGTCGCCTCCTTATCAGTAGGATCAAGTGCTAGTCTCACTGCAGCTCTAGGATCATACCTGAAAACATGTCCTCCATTTTACCCCTTTGCAAAAGCTTCTTCATGGTGGTGACTGCTACTTTCAAGAGGTGGCTACATGAACTAGATACTTTCCGTATGTTTTGTATGAAATTCTTTAGCAACGACCTGCACAAGGAAGTAACAATATAATGACAAGTATTCTAATCATATTGATGACTTTATTTATGAATAACATGAATATCGTCTACTTACCTACTTTCGTATTACTTAACTATCATTGACTTCCATGGTTGAGTTATTACCATTGCATCTTGTAAAGAAGGGCAGTGTTTTGCAGAGTGGTATGAGGCTCTTTATCCATCATTAGCCTATGTTGCAAAGTCTGAATTTCATCATACAAAGAGTATCTATCAATGGTGGTAGGCTCTCTGGTGGGTAGCTTCAATGGAGAACTCGTCTAAGCCATGAGTCGTTCTGACCATAAGCCGACCTGTTTTTATTTTCAAGTGACACTTGTTTTTTATTTTTATTTTTGAGTGACACTTTTTTACATGTGTTATGTTTTTTAAATTGATATAAAGTATTTGTTTTATTTTGTTTAAATTGATATAAAAATTTATTTTTTTTAAATTGATATAAAGTTTTTTTTATTTTTTAAATTGATATAAAAGTTTTTTTCTTCTTTAAAGATTTTATAAAAGTAAAAAAAATCATTTAACATATTCAATAGGTACATTTTTTAGGATTGGGGACTGGTACAACTAATTCCCATTCAATGGGTACATTTTTTAGGATTGGGGACTGGTAGAAATAATTCCCTTGGGTTCCTTTCACTACCATCCTCATGCCTTCTAGGTCATTGATGGTGCAAATTCTTCTTCCCATATCTGAAATTAGCCATATCCTCATATTAGAAATTGACCATATCAATAATTGGTAATCATCATGATGAAAAGCCTTGTGCTAAAGACCTCCTCCTATAGAGGGGATGGAAGATGTTGGTTTGTTAGGTATCTATCTATGATTCCTATATTTCTTCCTTCCCTTTTCAATTGGAATAACAATATATATGAGTAGCTTTAATGCTACATTAATGAAGGGATTGGAGCAAGAAGTCCTTGTATGGTGTTTTAGATTGTAATTATGAATAGAGTAATTATTATGTATTTATAACTTTTCCTAGATTGTGCTTGTTAAGTTTTTTACTATGTTGTATGGAAGCTACTCCTTAATTGATTACCATCAAGAATAGATTATGAATAGTTCTTTTGGTTATATACACAAAATTCTTTTGATTATGTTGTTATATTCATGCTCTTGTTATTATACTCATGGGTTTATGATGCTAATGAGAGTAGGGTTTGTATTCTCAACGGGCATTAAAACATAATTGGAGAAATACCTACAACGTATTGTTGAGGTTGTTATTTAGAAAGAAAGGGATATCTGCAACTAGATCCTAGTGCGTACACTCTACAGTTTATATCAATGTAGTGGGTTCTTAAGAAAAACTCAGGGGATGCGATGTGTTCAGGACACCCATGTTTTGGTTTGGGTGATGATGAGAATTTGCATGCAAGTATTTTTTTTATGCATTTTATTCATGTACACTTTATCAGCACTGTTATTTTTCTTTGCAATGATGTAAAAAGATGGTAACGAATGATTTTCCTATAATTCCCTGGTGAATTATATGGAGTTGGATTAAGTATTCAAATGGTTCATGAATTTTCGAAGATCTTCCATCACATGCAGCACCATTTTACATCAATGTCATCCACATACCTCACCCACCAATCTAGTTATAAGTTGAGCAAGTCAAGTGTTTTTTTCTCCAAGTTATCCATAAATAAGTTGGCCTTGCGACTCTGAACGTTTTCTCATAATGCTCACCCTGGAAGAAAATAAAGTGCATTTTAGGTAATTATTGTCTTCAAGGATATCATTGCCTGATTTATAAGAATCATGAGAATAGTGAGACCATGTCAAATCTTTAGAGGATATCATCAATTTTAATATTTGTTCCTTTGAGTCAAGTTTTTTTTTTTGAGGTTATCCATAAACATGTTGTCCTTGCCCCTCCACATGTTTTCTTATAATGCTCACATTTTCTCTAAACTCTTCATTTATTATGAAAATTATTTACAAACCTAGTGCCCCGTAAAACCAATACCACTAGCAAGTAAAAGAAAGGCAAGACAACAAGTTTACCTAAGAGTTGAGGTAGTGTTTACAACACCTTGTTATATACAATATTTTGATGTGTGAGGCAGCTCAGAGTCTCCAAGGGCATATTCATCCTCCTTCAATTCTAATTAGAAATAAGCAATAACCAGATTCTTTCTTACCACTATAACAACAAACATATCATTGACTCAAGGGAGTGTAACCAAAATTAGTGAAGCACCTATCACCATGCCTGTAATTGTATCATAAGGTAGGGTGTAAAGTGAACTCATCCTCAGAGTTCCCTTTGCAGTATAGCTCAATATTGATATAGATATTTCTCTGGCCAAATTAGTTTCTTAACCAAAGGTATGGTGTGATTTGTCTTCCATAATGGTGATTTAAATGTTAGCATGATATCAACATCATGGACGTGTGAGATCTATTTTACATATGTGATAGAACTAGAGTTATTTTGATATATTCATGTTCATGATTTTATTAGAGCCTTCAACATGGCCATTTTCCCCATTTCAAAGCTTGCAATTCAGCTTATATACTACATGTTATGCCCGCATCAACAACCTATAGTCTCCTTGTTTTCTTCAGTTAGATTGGTTTTCAATGTGATGACTGATCACTATTAGTTTTTTCATTTTGTATATCTTTGATGAGAATATCCAACAAATCCATTTCCCATGATCTTTGAGGCATGTTCTATTGATGGTGGAAAGAAATTTCTAGCTTGACATAAGGAGGGAGAAGAGGACAATGAAACCAATTGAAGGTAGGTTGGTTTAGATTCGCGAGTGTGTGAAAACACCTAGTGTGTGTGTGTGTGTGAAAATTATTTGTGTGGGAAATGGGAAAATATGCTTCTGTATTCTATATGGGGAGATGGATATGTGACTAGAAGGATATAGTGGGTTATCGGGTGAATCTAACAGTTAAGGTACATTTATACCTACTTCTCTTCATTGATGCATGCTTCTCTTATTGGATAGAGTGACTTACTGGAATGAAATGATAGAATTATTGACAAGATAAGATTTATTGATTGGGTTTTTTGAAGAAGGTAAAGTTTCACCTCAGTCAAACTTGACTCGCTACCACTCAAGAAAGCTCAACGAAGGTCCCAAGTTAAACTATAGTTGGATATTTTCATTTTACTATAATAGGCAAGGAAACCAAATGAAGGACCACAATTACGACCAATATATTCTAATTTGATCTAAATGGGCAGGGCATAAAAGATTAATCAGAGAAAGAATTGATGCAACACACCACAAAACACATTGATGTGTTATGGATATTAATATGAAACATATAGTTACAATATGGTTACAAATATGTTACAAAGGTTTACCAACTCTTTTAATGGTAAACAAACTAATTAACTACAAATGTAACTAATTTATTTTCCTTAACAACCCCCCTTAATTACATCCAGTAAAAAGTATCAATATCATGATCTTCCCATTCTAAATCATAACTTGGAACTCCACCTTAAACATAACTTGGTCCCAACCAACTCTGATATTAATCTATTTCAAATTCCCCTCTTGTTAATAGAAGATTGAAATTCTTTGATTCACCATCAAGCTTAGATACAAGTACACCTACTAACACCTTCATACCTACCCAGTGGTTCATTCCACATCTTGATATATCATCTCTCCCATGGAAAATGCTTCAGGTTTCTCGAAACTCAAGATACACACTACATGATCAGATGCTAACCTATGTAGGTTTGTCTCCAGTAGGGCTTACTCAACATTTGGGGAATACAACTTTCCTATGGCAAGGTTTACAATTTCTTACAACTCTGAGAAAAAAATTAGACCAAAAAACTTACTGGAATGTCTACTTTGGTGTCGCGTACAACTAAACATCCACCCCTCAAATTAAAACATTTCATTTGTTCTTATATTTGCTAGTGAATTAAAAAAGCAAAATTTACCTTCATTTTTTCTCTTCAATTTACCTTCCTCTTGGATTTACATATTCTCTATTCATTTGTTAGAATAGCTAATTCAAATAGAATAAAAACTCCTTCATATTGAGGTCACGAATACAAATATTATCAATAATAAGTCCAAATATTTTAGTAATACTTTCAAACCAAATATTATCAATAATAAGTCCAAATATTTTAGTAACACTTCCAAACCATTAAATCAGTTTTTCGTGATTACAAAGAAAATAAAACTATCTAGAATTTTTTTTTCCCTTCTTTGTAAATGCTTCAATTAACACTTGCTTCCTTTAAAAAGCAAACACTTTCTTTTTAAAATGTCTCATTTAAAATTAAAATAAAATATTTTTCCACCTTATATTTCTATGATACCTTATCTCCACAAACTTGATCTTTTTAAAAACAAAAAATATCTATGTTTTCACTTCAACCTTTAGACAAATGTGTGTGTGTGTGTATATATATATATATATA
>ML795596.1:355446-368281 GCA_009831015.1 Picea engelmannii | reverse complement strand
CAGCTACCATTCTGCAGCAGTTTCCACATCTCAAGCCTTGAGGACAAGGCTGTTTTTAAAGGGGCGGACATGTTAAGGTCCTAACCCGCACATAGGTAGATTAATGTATTCGGATGTAATAAAGGTCAATATTAATAAGACCTCTCAATAGAATAGAATAAGGTGGATTCAAGAAGACCTAATAGAAGCTTCCGCTTCTAGAAGGATCTTCCTTTAGATGCTTCTTTTTAGTATAAATAGGAGTCGAGGGTATGAGAACCCTAGCTTGGATATTATTGTAACAGAGCGCTGCTCGATTGGAGGTTGCCCCCTCGAAGAGGCCCGTGAACATTGCTATCTTAATCAAGTTCTATTTCTGTTCAAGTGTTATTTCTGTTGCTATTTCGTATATCATTTCTGTGTATTGTGAAGATTATGCTGGATATTTTACTTTTATTTTGTTATTTCTAGCATTTCGTTCCTGTTCTGCATATTTTATATATCTGGTATCTTGCAGAGTTTCTTTCTGAGAAATTAAAACCATGGGAAAATCTCAGGAGGGATAGGCCTTTGAGTTTGTTGAAGAACAACGCAGACAATTTGTGCCTTGAAGGTTCAAGAGGACTTGTAAATTTGTGAGCAAGTGGCCAAGTGTCAGAGGGGGAACACTTAGTCATTTCACAAGAACCACCAGAGAAGGAACGGATGGTCGGTATTCTCCGAGGAGAATTCACGAATCTCTGTGAGTCAATAGATCTCAAGGAGGTGTAGGGGAGATACTGCAAGTATCCCTGAGAGGTTAAAAACTCAGGAGGGGTAGGACCATTGAACCGAGTCATAAAAGGACCGCCCCATCTGCTCGTGGATTCTCATATCGGGGTTTCAAGGATTGAAACTTCATAATATTTCAAAGGGAATCGCGATATTATGATACACGATATCCCCATGACTACAAGAATGGTATGGGGCCACAGGAGTCGGCAAGCGGACAGGTGTCACATCGTATGTCGGGATTTCATGAGTAGAAGGGCTGAGAACTTGGTGTCATAAGTCGCGAAGTGCCGAGAGTCGAGGCTCATGTGGACACGTGGCAGAGCCATAAGGTGAGACACGTGTGGTTGATGGGTGGACATGCATTTCCTGGAGAAAGGAGTCAACACTCCGTTGAATTATCGCATCTCATGGATTCACGAGATAAGAGCATGGAGGCTCGATGCTTCAGCCTACGAGGTTGCGAGTAGCGAAAATCGTCAAGGGAGGAGTCAACCGAACATTGACCTATCTTGTCTCGGAAGATCGTAATAGGAGGGCATGAGAGTTCAACTCACAAACTCACGAAGGTGCGAGTTGCGAGAGGTGTTGACATTGAATCCCTAGCCTATGGTTACATGTGGGGAGGCCGTTGACAAGGAAAAGAGCCATAACCGTATCGCCAGTTTGGGTATCACAAGATTGGGAAGGAAGAATCTGAAGCTTCGACTCATGAACTAGAGAAATCGCGAGAATTAGTCTGATCTCCTGATTGTAAAGAGGAGTTCCCTTGGAGAGGTTGTTGTCGGTATAGATTTCCTGATAGGGAAAAAGAGGGACTGGTTAGTGTTCTTTGGTCCAAAGGAAGAGAAGATCCTGTGAGCTGACGTGGACCTTCCGACCTGCGGTTGTGAGGAAGGGGCATTGGCGTCAATTGGTATCAGAACTCAGAAAGGTTCTTTTCTTTCTGTTGTAGAGAAGAGGAGAATTCACCATGCTGCCGAGAAGAGATAGACAGTCACCTGATCCAGAGGATAGGGAGATGCTGTGAAGAAGAGGTTGACAGATGATAGATCCAACCATAGAGAGACAAATGTGTGATCTCTGAGCTAAACTTGAAGACATGGAGACAACGCAAAGACACACAGCCAGTGCGAGGGATCTAAGTGATTCCGAAAGAGAAGTAGAGGATGAACGTGAGGAAGAAGTTGTAGCCAAGGATGTAGCAAATGAACGTTTGATCAAAGCTATTGCAAGAATGGGTGCAAGAGCAAATATGGACATTCCAGTTTACGAGGGAAACTTGGATGCAGAGGAGCTTCTAGACTGGATCAGAGCTCTAGACACATACTTCGACTATGAAGATGTCGAAGAGGACAAGAAAGTCAGGCATGCTGTGACTAGATTGAAGGGACATGCAACATTGTGGTGGGATGAACTACAAGATGACAGACACTGCAAGGGAAAGTAGAAGATCAAAAGCTGGGACAACATGATTGCGAATATGAAGGCGAAATTCATCCCCAGGGACTATCAAATTTCTCTGTTCAAGAGAATGAAGAACCTGAGATAGAAGCTGATCACAATGAAAGAATACACTGAGGAATTCTATAAACTGAACATCAGAGCAAGTCATCGGGAGAGAGATGATGAAATTTTTTCCAGATATATGAATGTCCTTGAGATATGATATCTAGGATGAGATGATCATGGTTACCATCCGAACGGTGGAAGATGCTTATCAGATGGCTCTGAAAGATGAGGAGAAGATGAGCTGAAAGCAGAGTCAGAGGGGATGAGGCCTGAGCCAGCCCAGAGGCAAGTCAGTTTCCCATGAAAGAAAGCAGAATCCCAAAGATGACTGGAAGAAACCTCAGGGTAAAGTTGAGAGAGGTGGAACCTCACAGACAGGGACATATGTTGAACAACGAGGGAAACATAATGAGCAGAGAGGAGATTATGCTGACAATAACACTTTTGCTCGTACTAGAGGTAGAGGAAGTGGAAGAGGTGGAGTAATAACATGCTTCACATGTGGAAAAAATTGGCACAAGTCATTCGAGTGTCCAGAGAAAAAGAAGGAAAATGGAGAAGCTCACATCACCAAAGCGCAGAGGTGGGATATTGAAGCAAAAGACGCTGAAGGGGGAAGATCGCTCATGATGCGAAAAGTCCTTTTGACACCTGAGAAAGAGGTGGACAGTTCAGTCCAAAGGACCAGACCTTTTAGGACTTCTTGCAAGACCAAGGTCATCATAGACAGTGGTAGCATGGACAATCTCGTATCTACAGAGATGGTAGAGAAGCTGTAGCTGGAGATGAATGATCATCCAAGCCCATACAGAGTTTCATGGCTACAGAAAGGACACCAGGTAACTGTCACTAAACAATACTTGGTTGAATTCAAGATAGGAGGATATAATGATAAGATTTTATGTGATGTCATTTATATGGATGTTTGTCATCTATTGCTGGGTAGACCATGGAAATATGATGGAAATGTGATTCATGATGGGAGAATGAACACATTCACCCTAGAGAAGAATGGGAGGCCACACATGTTGCTTTCGATAAAGGATAAGGAGGTGAAGCCAGAAGTAAGAAAGACAGTACTTCTCATGAGTCGGAAGGAACTTCTTACAGAGGTTATGAAGAAGGAGGATCCATAGTTCATTATGGTCAGGAAGCCGAGGATTGTTCTGACTAGCACAAGAGTGGATGATTTACCAGAAGAAATTTAGGAACTGCTGGGAGAGTTCGCTAATATAATTGTGGACGAATTACCTTGTTCGTTACCGCCGATCATGAGTGTGAGTCATCATATTGACCTCATACCAGGGGCCAGTTTTCCAAACAAATTCTTGTACAGATTGATGTCGTAGGAGAATGAAGAAGTTAAAAGGCAAGTCCAGGAGTTATTGGACAAAGGATTAGTGAGGGAAAGCTTGAGTCCATGTGTTGTTCCAACAGTACTCAGTCCGAAGAAAGATGGAGGCTAGAGGATGTGTATTGACTCAAGAGCAATCAACAAAATAACCATCACGTATAGATTTCCATTACCGAGGATGGATGATCCGATGGATTGTTTAAGTGGAGCCAAATTTTTTTCGAATATTGACTTGAAGAGTGGATATCACCAGATTCGCATGAGAGAAGGCGATGAATGGAAGACAACATTCAAAATACACGAAGGATTGTATGAATGGCTTGTTATGCCATTTGTCTTAACAAATGCACCAAGTACCTTCATGAGTTTGATGAATGAAGTCCTAAAAGAGTTCATCGGAAAAATTTTCATCGTGTATTTGGATGACATACTGATATTTAGTAAAACAGTGGTTGAACATTTGAGGCATTTGGCTATTGTGATGAAGAAGCTATAGCAGGAGAAGTTGTTGATTAACATGAAGAAGTCCTCATTCATGAAGATAGAGCTCATTTACTTGGGTTTTGTTATTTTTGCAAATGAGTTGAGGATGGATCCAGGTAAGGTGGAGGTAATCAAGAATTGGCCATCACCGAAGAACATATTTGAGGTGAGAAGTTTTCACGGATTGGCTAGTTTCTACCTGAAGTTCATTAGGAATTTCAGTGGAATTAGCATAGCAATGATGTATATAGTGAAGAAGTGGCATAAGTCTTTTCACTAGATTGAAGAGGCCAAAAAGAGTTTCAACCTGTTGAAAAGGAAGATTACGGAACAACCAGTTTTGGTGTTGCCGGATTTCTAGAAGACATTTCAAGTGAAATGCGATGCAAGTGGGTTTGCAATTGGGGCAGTCTTAAGTCAAGAAGACATGCCAATAGCTTATTTCAGTGAGAAGCTAAATGAGGTGAAATTAAAGTATTCCACTTATGATAAGGAATTCTATGCTATCATACAGGCATTGAAGAAATGGAGGCATTACTTGATCCCGAAAGAATTTGTCTTGTACAGTGAAAATCATGCACTGCGGTTTGTGACTCAATAGGAAAAGTTGAATCAGAAACATGTCAAATGGGTTGAGTATATGCAAAATTTCACATTTGTTATAAAAAAAAAAATTGGTATTGTTAACAAAGTTGCTGATGCTTTGAGCAGGAAGTGTTTGTTGTTGCAGGAGTTCTGAGTCAAAACATTGGGTTTTGATGATATAAGGGACATGTATGCATATGATCAGGATTTTGGAGAGGCGTATGAAGAAGATGGAATCCAGTTCTCAGAGACAGCAACAAATGGGCCAAATACATGATCCAGGAAGCATTTCTATTTAAGGGCAATCAGCTATGTATTCCGAAATGCTCCATGAGGGAGAACTTGCTGAAAGAGGAACACATTGGAGGATTGGTTGGACATTTTGTTCATGACAAGACATTCGCAAAGCTGAGAGAGTCATACTTTTGGCCAGGGATGCGGGAAGATGTCAATATATTCATAGACAGATGCAAAATTTTCCAACATTCGAAGGGGAGGAAGAAGAATGTAGGTTTTTATCAACCATTGCCCATACTAGAGAGGCTGTGGGATGAAATTAGCATGGATTTTGTATTGGGGTTGCCAAGGACACAAAGAGGATTTGATTCAATCTTTGTGGTGGTGGATAGATTTTCTAAGATGGCACATTTTATCCCATGTCAGAAAACCAGTGACATGACTCACATTGCAAATATGTTTTTGAAAGAGGTCATTCGACTTCATGGTTTTCCAAGGAGCATAGTTTTGGATCGAGATACAAAGTTCATAGGGAATTTTTGGAGGACCTTATGGAAGAAGTTGGGAACTAACTTGTTGTTTAGTTCAACTTATCATCCTCAAATGGATGGACAGACGGAAGTAGTAAACAAAATTCTGGGAGATTTGCTGAGAAGCTTGGTGACAGAGCACCATAGAAGTTGGGACAATATATTGCCGCAGGAAGAGTTTGTGTATAATGACTTAGTGAATCAGAGCACAGGGCAAAGTCCATTTCATATTGTCTATGGCATACAGCCAAGAGGAGTTTTTGAACTAAGGTATGCATAACAGACTGTGACTAGAAGCGCTAGTGCAAAAGAATTTGCCGAGGCGATGAAGGAACTTCACTGCCAGGTGAAGGAACGGTTGCAGAATTCAAGTCAGGAGTACAAGCACAGTGTAGATAAGCATAGAAGACAACTTCAGTTCAATGTTGGTGATCTAGCTCTGATACATTTGAGAAAGGAAAGGCTCCCGAGGGGAACATACAACAAATTGAAGATGAAGAAAATCGGGCCATGCAAGGTCTTGAGAAAATTTGGGACAAATGCTTATGAGATTGAATTACCCGATGGGATTGAAATTTCTCTGATATTTAATGTCTCAGATTTGTAACCATATAAAGATGAAGGAACAGGGATTGGAGATGAGCAGCCACAGATCCAATGGAAAAAGAAGATGCCAGTTGCAGATAACTCGTAGATGGAATGCATACTGGACAAGAGAGTGAGCAAGAAGACCAGAAGGAAATAATACTTTGAGTATCTGGTCAAATGGAAGAACCATCCATTTGAAGATGCCAGCTGGGAGACTGAAGCAGGAATACAGAAGCATGGACATACCGTGCAGGAGCTCATGGAAAGGAGCCCATGAAAATTTTCAAGCGAGGGAATATGATGCAGGAGCATCGCCTATATCAAGCGAGCCAGTGCGAAAGCAGTTGGACAGCTGGACAAGCCAACACACATTTTGAAATTTCCTTGAAGATGATGCGTGATCTTAAATGTAACAATTTAATGAAGCGCACTTTGTATATTGTAAATGGACCTTGAGTAGATAGCTCTCGTGCTTAGTAGGCAGAGGCATTTAAGGTAGTTAATGTAAAGTAGATAGAATTTAATTCTAGACTAGATAGTTTGAGAACGCAAGAGGGAAACGGGATATAGACACCCTCATTGTGAATTTGTAACATCATTGAAGCAGGATAAGAGAAAGAGAAAGCAGAGGGCAGTGTAAGAACACCCATGTACAAGATATTTGAGTTAATAGAAAGAATTGGTTCAAATTCATGGTTTTGTGTTGTTCTCTGTATATTGATGTTGATATGCTCATGAATGTTTTCTTCTTATTACACATTTTCTTTATATGTTGTGTATGTGATTTCATGGTTGAGTTGAAGTCTGAGAGGAAGTAGGAATGAGTTTCAATAGTTTCTCTATTTGAGACAGGTAATTCCTGCAAGGAGTGCAGTTGAAGTGTCCGCAAGGAGTGCACTGACAGAGGGTTCAGATAGAGATAGCTTTTGTTCTCATTCACCTAGAAGTGTAGTTGAGTACAGGAGCCGTGCAAGGAGTGCACAGGCCAAGAAAAGTCTTAGAGTTGCGAATATGAGTAGAGAGTTGAAGGACTTCTGCTGCAGGTGTGCGCAGAGTCAAAGTATTCAAACACTTGAAAGTATTGAAAGTTTGCCACAAGGAGTGTGAGCAAGGAGTTTCTTTCTGAGAACTTAAAACTATGGGAAAATATCAGGAAGGATAGGCCTTCGATTTTGTTGAAGAACAACGCAGAAAATTTGTGCCTTGAAGGTTCAAGAGGACTCTTAAATTTGCAAGAAAGTGGACGAGTGCCGGAGGAGGAACACTTAGCCATCTCGCAGGAACCACCAGAGAAGGAACGAATGGTCGGTATTCTCTGAGGAGAATCTGCGAATCTCCGTGTGTCAGTAGATCTCAAGGAGGTGCAGGGGAGATACTGCAAGTATCCATGAGAGGTTGAAACCTTAGGATGGGCAGGACCGTTGATTCGAGTCATAAAAGGACCATCGGATCTGCTCGTGGATTCACATATCGGGGTTTCTGGGATTGAAACTCCATAATATTGCATGGTTCATAGGTGGATAAGCATCTTATAATGATTTTCAATTGTCTCCAAGTCAAAATTTAGTCTTGGGATGCTTTCAACCACTCAAAACTACAAATCAACCACAGAAAATTGGTTGTAGCTTTCACAAACATTTTGACATTTTTTATAAAATCAGTTTGAAAACCTACCGATATATCTCTTTTCATATATTTTCAAGAAATTTTGTTCGCATTTAACTCAATTTGGTGTGTGAGGAACAAAACCAATTGTTACATAATTGTTTTATTCATTTCCATTTTTTCACAAATGAAGATGCAAAACTTTCTCTGCAAATAGTCACCTACATGAAATTATGGAAATTACATTAAAAAAAAGTGCTTCAAAGATGTACCTGTAAATTCGTTTTCCGGAGATTCCACTTACACATTACTCAACTTTCTACATGGGGCACACAACACGTGTCTGAGAATATTTTATTTCATCCCTTGCACCCTCTACACAAAAAGTTCGTCTAGGAAAAAAACAATTGGTTGTAACATCCTTGTTGTAGGTGCAAAAGCACTTGAATTTGAATAATGTTTTTCCAGAATATGATGGATGAAAGAACCACTGCTCCACACTCAATACTTTGCATGTCCTCATGCATATGAAGTAGGGGAAAGAGTATCTTTCATGAATGTTTACAAAGATGAGTTGCAATAATTTTGGACAAATTAAACCAAACCAATTCTCATATGTAATCAAATTTGCAGCAAGATTGAGATGACTAAATCTTCCATCAGACCTGGGATGGTGTTGAATTTCCTCTAACCTCTTCAACCATTTCCAAGGGTGTACTACCAATACTTTTCATTTTCATGGTAGAGAACCAATAAGGAAGCATTACCCCAACAATTAAACTGATGAACACTTTTGGAGTAAAAAAATCCACACTTTGAATTGCAACACAGTTGAAAAAATGAAAGCTACAAGAAATGCAAATGATACCAATGTAGCTGAACCAATAGCAAATCTCTTGCCAATGGAAGTAGTAGTGTTTCCATCTGCATTAAGGCATCAATCCTTTCATGGATCGTGTGATTCATACGGGCCATCTCAACAATTCCACCATCATTGTCATTGATAGGTCCATATGAAGATTCAATGGTCAATCTAGTTGCAATTGTACCGAGAATGTCTAAGGTAGCCATTGCAACACCATATATGGAAGCCAAACTAAAAATGCTTAGTACAACTGCTAAAATGAAAAAAATAACAAATAGCTTGAGGTCTCCTCACCGACAAAGCCATGCACGCGTACCTATAAGTTTTAGTAAACTCTAGATTGCAGAGCTGACAAGTGATTAAAATCCACATAGAAATACTTTATCTATGGTTCACATTGAAATTATTTTTTTCTTATTAATATATTTTTAAATGTCACATGTAAACTCCATATTAAATATTGAAGGAATTAGGCATCTCTCTTAAATAAAATAAAACACACCACTTTTAGTTACTATGTAACTTTCTCTCTATATATCTTGGGATATAAAATTAATTTACATAAAATACATTTTGAAATATTTTATTTATAATTGACATTGAAATTTTTTTTGTTATTATTTTTTTTTTAAATGCTATATGCAACTCCATGTAGATCATGAAAAGAATTACAAATCTTCTTCATAGTGAAATGTAGAGAAAGTCTTTCTATACAATGACCACTGTTAAACATAGCTAAAACCTTGCCAAAGCTACTCAAATCTGTGTTAAATATATTGTACCCTCAACAGTATGACCGTACACTGCCAGTTGTACTGGACAGTTGTACTTTCTATTTTTGTCTTGCTTGAGCATATATAGCTCAACCATATTACATTGTAAGTGTGATCTTCTGAGTTCTGTACTTCTTCATACATTTGAATATACTATTCTTTTCTCTCTGCATTTCTTTGTGCTTCACAATTTATCATGGTATCAGAGCTACAGCAGTAAGCCTCTTCACACAGTCGGGAGAGCAACTCGATCCTCACAGCGCAGAGCCTCACAGATCTTGAGAGCACACGTCACAGACTTTTCACAAGGTTTGGAAAGATATCTGCAATACTCTTGAAAGATTGCCATAAGAAGCTTGCGAAGGAAGCAGAGATAGCAGGAGAAGAAACTTTAAAGAAACCTGCACAATTTTATTTTTTTTGCATATAAGCTGCAAAACGAAAGAAGCTTAAAGAACTTGAAGATTTCGCTTCTATTCGTTAAATATTCAAGTAGAAGGCATAATTGTTTAAAGATTCTAGGAAATCGCTCTCATGAGTCAAAGATTCAAGCAGATCATGAAGAAATCGTGAAATTCTCTCAAATCATTGACATACAGTTGACAATTCCAAAGAACGGAAAGGGGTATTAGTTACAAAGAAAGTATGGTTATGGACTGGACTGAGAAAGAAGGCCGGGGTTGACCCAATGATGAGCCCCCAGACGGTTAGTGGCGGGGAATGATTGAGTTCCCCTAGCTAGCGATCCACCGAACGAGAAAGATAGTGAGGTCCCCACAGGCTCTATAAAATAAATATACCAGCAACAGGGGAGATTCACGAATCTTTCTTCCACGGGTGTAAAGAACGCATCTCAGGCGCAAAGAACAGCCATTGAAGCCGTGAAATTCATCCTGCGAATGGTTCCAAGTTGGGAAACCAGACCAGAAGGAACGAGGAGAGCACGGAAAAAGGTAAAATAATTTCAGCCGTCAGATCTTGGGCAAAGGACCAACAGCCGTTGGATCAGTGAGAAAGTGCACGAGGTTTAACCCTCTAGAATGCACAGGAGTGATTTCGACTTGTAAAGTCGTGAAATCCCGATGTCATCTTGACCGTCCATCAAGAGACACGTGGCATGATCCTATCCCATCGCAAAATCAGGAATCGGGAGTTGGAGGAGCGAAAGAATCTTCTCTCCAAAAACTCCGATACGCGAAATCGCGAAATCCCGAAATGATCACAACCGTCCATTTCAGAGGATAGGTGGCAGTAGATCAACGCATCGTCATATTGACATTTTGGAGTTTGGGGTTTTCAAAGACATTGCAACAGGACCTCACAACTCGCGAAATCGCGATACGCGATATAGCGATACGATCTCAGTCGTCCGTTTGTCAGGACATGTGGCGAACATCGTAGCCCTCGTCGGCAAATCGGCATTCGATGTTTCAAGCTGTCAAAGAAATTTGACATCGCAACTCGTGAAATCGCGATACGCAAAATCCCGATCAGATCTCAGCCGTCCATATCTCCTGGACACGTGGCAGACATCGAGGGTGCCATCAGCGTATCGTCATTCGGGGTTTCACGTTGACAGAAATTTGGAGCATCGCTAACCGCGATATCCCGAGGATGAATCAGGACCGTCCATTGTTTAAGGGCACGTGGTGTAAATCTGGGGACTCAAAAAAGTCCCGAAGAGGAAAGCGCCATCGGCATATCGGGATTCGGCAAATCGGGAATCCTAAGCACAAGTGATCAGGTTTTCTTTCCATGGAAATCCCCGAAGAAAATCTAGCCGTCTATCTTTTAGGACACGTGGAGGCGATCAACGCATTTCGAGAAAAGTCTTAACAAGAAAAGGTCATCGGCATTTCAGGATTCGAGATACCAAGAGGTCACACGTTTAAATCGCGAAATCGCGAGGAGAGATCACGATTGTCCGTCTGCTGGGACACGTGGTAGCAATCAACGATATCGGGAAAAGTCCCGAAACGAAGCAAGCCATCGGAAAATCGGCGATCGCGAAATCGAGGAGGCAAAGAACCTCGACATCAAAAATCGTGAAATCCCGATTCGCGATATCCCGATACGATCTGGACCGTCCGATCAATGTACGATCTGGACCGTTGAAAAGTTGAAAGGCTATTTTTCGCATTTCGGCGATTTGAAAGCCGAAGGAACGGGAAAAGCCTGTAGTGCTTACACAAGGTGCGTGGTCACATTGCAAGGAGACCAAAGGGCCAATCCAAGCCCGATAAGCTCCTATCGGCCATCGACAAACTGGCCATCGGCAAATCGGCATTTCTAAGATCGGAGGTAAATACGAATTTTTCCCTCTATTTTTTCTGCAAAAATTTTTTAAAATGGCGTCGACCAGCAATCTCGGCCCGTCTCAGGTTCCGATTCTTCTTGGTAAGAATTACGAATTTTGGTCTCTTCGAATGAGGTCGTTCTTGCAAGCACAAGAGTGTTGGGAACCAGTGGATCTTAGCTATGTGGAACCAGATCC
The DNA here is from genome assembly GCA_009831015.1 of Picea engelmannii. Taxonomy (NCBI): domain Eukaryota; kingdom Viridiplantae; phylum Streptophyta; class Pinopsida; order Pinales; family Pinaceae; genus Picea; species Picea engelmannii. The sequence continues at coordinate 356,505 of ML795596.1, read as the reverse complement.
AGCAGCCCTCACTGCCATGACAAATGCATAGAGAATTGCTCAGGAAACTCTGAGGACCAAAGAAAACAAAGCAAAATTATGGATTCAGAACTCTGTGGATGATTCGATATTCTCGAAAATCACAGGCGTTGGTACTTCCAAACAGGCCTGGGACATCCTCAAAACGTCCTACCAAGGAAATGATAGGGTAAAAACAGTTAAACTGTAGACCTTGTGGACACAATTCGAGACTCTAAGGATGACATAGTCCGAAACTGTAGATCAGTTCATGACCAGAGTCATGGGCATCGTGAACCAGATCAGACTCATTGGTGAAACCATCACTGATCAACGAATTGTTGAGAAAATTCTCAGAAGTCTACCCAGGAAATTTGAAATGGTTGTAACAGCCATCCTTGAATCCAAGGATTTGTCAAGATTTTCAACAGATGAACTAATTGGTTCTCTGGTGACACATGAGACAAGACTACATCTCACAGATGAGCCAATCTCAAATGCCTTCCATTCTCAACTCTCATTCAGAAGAGGGAAAGGCAGAGAAAGAAGTAGAGGAAGATGGAACACTCAGAATAACCCTCATAACAGAGGAGGAAATAGACAACAATATCCAAATCAGAATTTCCAAGGTCAAAGAAATCATCAACACAATCAACATCAGAATTTCCAGCCTCAAAGAGGCAGAGGGAGAAGGTCGACTGACAAATCCATCATTCAATGTTTTTGTTGCAAAAAGTATGGGCACTATGAATTTGAATGCAGGAAGAAGCAGGAAGATCAGCTCTCAGGCAGAGCACATGTGTCAAATCACACGGGAGAAAACTCAGGAGGTATGTTTCTCTCATGCCACAAAACTGAACAACAACCTAAAGATCTCTGGTTGCTAGACAGTGGTTGCAGCAATCACATGACAGGTAATAGAGAATTACTATCCAACATTGATTCTTCAATTTCATCTAATATTACCCTTGGAAATGACTATTTAGTCAAAGTTCAAGGAAGAGGAACTGTTCCTATTCTTACTAAACAGAATGTAAAGAAAGACATATCTAATGTCTATCA
>ML795596.1:279940-303441 GCA_009831015.1 Picea engelmannii | reverse complement strand
ATATAATGTCTTCTTTAAATAATCTAGAATGGAGATTATCAAACAAAGGTACTTATGTTGTTGAGTAAGAAAACATACACATATATAGATCAACGTTGTTGTGTAAGAAATTATATATAAATAGGTTGATTCAGATCTAAATTTTGCCTAACTATTTATACAAAATTCATAGAAAATTTTCATAATGTTTTGACATAAGATTACTCAGATTTATCTCTTTTGATTCATTTTTAGATTATTTCATGATAGACGCATTAAAGAAGACAAATTCTATTACCATTATAAAAAATATAGAGTCCGCATAATACATATCAATACATAAATAGGTTGATTCAGATCTAAATTTTGTCTAACTATTTATACAAAGTTCATAGAAAATTTTCATAATGTTTTGACATAAGATTACTCAGATTTATCTCTTTTGATTCAGTTTTAGATTATTTCATGATAGACGCATTAAAGAAGACACATTGTATTACCATTATAAAAAATATAGAGTCCACATAATACATATCAATACTGATAGACCATTCTTTCATAAATTAAAATATTGTACATGTTACAATAGCATAGGTTTTCAAAGGAAGCTTAATGAAAAGTGTACAGTTAACAGTTATACGGGATATTAAAAAATCCACTTCAACCGATCCCTCTAATCCGGGTCTAACAAAATATGGGCTAAGGGATAATTGTAACTAAATCATAAATTAATATTAAAATTATTTATAACAATCAAAGAAGGACAAGCTAGATAGAAAATTTGGGAAATGTAAAACGCCGAGTTAATTTCCAGTTAAAACAATAAACAACGTGATAAACTATTGAATAGAGAACGAAATAAATTCAATCAACAAGTGCACTAGTTACAATGTGAACCAAAAATGCATCAATGAAAAGAAACAAACCGTGTGGTAAGAGGTTAGAACCAAACCCAAATGAAATATGAGAATAAATGAAGTAGTCCAAATCTCAATGAAGGAATAGTCCTAACTATAAGTTAGATAACTAAAAGGTTTAATAGGACTAATTCTAACCTTAGTTGAGTGGCACAAAGATATAATAATTATTAAGTAAACCAGAACGTAAGTTATAGTTGAAATACGAATACACTTGGAGTAAAAAGATGGGAACAATAATGGAAAACCCAAGATTACCTTCTAACAGTACAAACAACTTGTACACAAGGGAAATCCTTTTAAAGAAACCAAAGTATTTACATAATGAAAAGGAACACATTTCTTAAACCTTTACTCAACAAGGAAAGAAACCAAAACTTGGGTATGGTATTTTTCCTTGGATGATTTTCACATTATCTCCATCCAATTCGTAGTGTTGGCCAACTAAAAACCTAAAACAGTCGAATCATACTTTAGAAACTTCCGGTTTAGAAACCTACCTCAGCTGCGATCACGTCCCGATGACCTCCTCGACGACAACCACAACTACGCTGACATCTCGATGACCTCCTCGACGACAACCACAGCTGTGCTCAAGTCCCAACAACCTCCTCGGTGACAACCACAGCTGTGCTCACGTCCTGGAAACCTCCTCGGCGACAACCACACAACATACAACACAACACACGATAGGCACATCATAAAGCTCACGACTACAAAATTTTGTAAAACATTCCCAAATTGATGTGTGGTTAATATATAAAAAATATTTCGGCCGAAAGATTATTCGGCCGAACAAAACATTGGCCGAAAGATAGTTCGGTCGAACTATTTTTTGGCCGAAATATAGTTCGGCCGAACACTTATTGCCGGAAAGAAAATATTCGACAGACCAAATTTGTACACGCAAATCGAGGTGGCAGTTATTGCACCGTTCGATTTGACGTTTATGTTTTCGGCCGAAAAATAGTTCAGCCGAAAAAAGTATCTTTCGGCCGAAAAAGATTATTAGTTCGGCCAAAAAAATGTTTTTCGGAATTTTGGAAACCTGATTGTCACGAAAGTGTAACCCACCTTTGTTATTCACCCTAATATGAACAAAATAAATTTCAAGACATTTAAGGTTTGAGAAATTTCAAACAAAGTTTCAGAAAAATTCTTCAACTCTTAAAAAGTTCAGGAAAGTTTGTATCAAGTATGTAGTAGCATCCCCTCATTCCTTTCTTACACCTTTGAGGATTATTTGATACCCAAACCAAAACCAGTTTATCTAGTAGCATCTGCTAATTCATTTCTTATGCCTTAGAAGATTCTTCGATATCCAAACAAATTCTTGGACTCTAAGCTAATGTGCACCAGTCTATGTTATTCAAGTATTTTAAAAATTATTTGTAATGTACATTCACAATGTTAGGAACCTTCAAAACAGTTGATAATTTAGGTGTAATGTGCATGCATATACATAACCCATTATATATTTATTTGTGGTAGAGTCCTCATCCATTCGAATGAAAACGCCACTAAGATTGAACAACTCAAACACTTCTTTGCCAGATTTGTCCGCTATGATGTTGGCCATGGTATTACAGGTCAAGTCAAAAAGTAGTTCTATATCAAGGTATTTGGCCGCCTATAATGAAGCATTAAAGGAAACAAAATCAATACAAAACTGCCCAACGTCAATGGAGTCTATCATAGCCTCAAACTTTCCAAATCGGATTCTGGAAGAGCCTCAAACATTCCAAATTGTGGTATTTTTTTGGTACTGAATAATACATATTTATTATCATATAGAGAGTTAGTTTTTCTTTTTTAAATTCTGGAAATTTCTTGTGTGAAAAATGGAAGAAGTTTTGAACATATCAAACTGCGATTAAGAACTAGATTTTAAATTGATATTTAATTGTGAAGGTCTTCCAAAATAATGGCTTTATGAACTTCCATTTATGATGGCTTGTTCTTACTAGAAAATTCCATTCAGATGAACGTGTCAAACAAATCCTACACACCATATTATGAAACCACCCTCATTTTCTCTTCTCAGATTATGAAGCCACCCAACAAGCAAGGACTAGCTGCTTTACCATTATTTCTCTTGTTTCTTTATTTTTTTATTTAATGGCCATGGCTACTAAAATATTTTTATTGAAGACTTCAATAAAAGCTTTAGCAATAACCCATGTGTGACTTAGAAGATGTTAGGCTCCTCATTCCTCACCTTGACTTGATAAATCATCAACCACCACATTTTATTTATCTTCCTATATATTATCTCATAATCATACTCAAGCATTTCAGTAACCCACTTACACTATTTTGGCAATGATAAGATATGTTTTATAAAATAATTGGTATTATGATTGTCAGACTTGATCTATAAATTCCTTCTAATGAGACATGGGTTCCAAGTTTCAATTTCATGTGTAGATGATATTAAGGGCTAAATTTCTTCAATGGGATAATTTTCCATGGTTTCTCCGAAACAATGATTCACAAATTTCCATTTTTTCTTAAAATGATTCACCCAAATTCAATAGAATAAAATTATTCTACCTTAAAAATTGCCAAAATCTTATAGAAACTATATAAAATCCTTCGAATGTTTAATATTTTTACAAAACTCTCACCAAATATTTTACATTTTGCATATTAAGGACTAGTAAGATTAGCCCAGTTTTCTACATTTTAATATAAATTTCCATCCTTAAAAATATCCATGATTGCATCAAGGATTTCCGACATCCCTTTGTCATAGGTGGATTTCTATAATTGCAATCACACAATTACTTATYADTGAATGCAAAGGAACACCATTTTTCCATCAGTAACAAACTTGTCCCTCTACYCAASACATTGCATTYAARKAWAAATATCKTATATAAATTTTCCATTGCTAAGAATGAARTAGAKCACATGGAATCCTTTAAGGTAGAGAAGKCTTGCGCAACATTTTCACTCGATAGAAAGSAATTATTTTCTAGTAGATATGCTAGGGAGAGACAATTTTTTTTTTTTTKCACAAWTTTTCTATAATATCTCATAACTCTTAAGAAAACATGCAAGTTCTTCAAGGTATTGGGGTAGGGATAATATTGCATAGCCACAACTTTAATGGGATATATTAGTACCCCATTTTGATTGACATTGTGACCCAAGTAATGAAATTTTGGAGCCCTAAAAGAAAAGTTGGAATTTTAAGTAATGTGTTTTATGGGAAAAAATCTCATAGGGATCTCACTGAATAAACAAAAATATCTCTCTAGGACCCACCTATTTATACTAGACAGAAAATGGTAGATTCCTATAGATTTTCCAGAGTTAAGAAAGTGGATTCATAATTAACCTAAGGAGTGGTAGAGATATAATACTTTAATTTGTAGTTTTTCCTTTATATATATGTATTGATGCAGAACTCAAGTTCCAGCTCGAGTCTCCATAACATACTTCTTGCACACCAAAGACAAATTATGCTCTTTGACCTCTCTACTTGGTGTTAGAATGCTATATCTACTTGTCTCAAACCTGATCCATGATGAAATGAACCAGATCCCAACATTTTCAAATGAGATATAAACATATTAGGGTAAAACCAATAATCTATTAGATTCTCATAAGGAAATTACTTCAAATTCTCATACCTTTTGATGGAGATGCAAATCTCCCATAAGTCCTTGCTCCTTTCTCCTCCTTAGTTCTTGATCATGTTAGGCACTTGTAATTTATGGTTATGATGGATAGGAAGAGATCCTTTGCAAATGGACAAAATAAAACTACCAATGAATCCTACTCCCCTTCTTAATACTTGCATTTTTTATATCGATCCTTGAAGAAGGATTGGGAGAGCTTATAGATATTCTAGAGACCACTGGAGACTCAAATGTTGTCAATTTTTTATAGAACCATGCCAAAGGGGTTCAAAATTACAAGGCTCATAACATGGTTTAACAACCTCCCATGGATTCATTAATTATAGTTGTTGTATTGAAATTGGCCTCCCACATTCTGTTGTAGATTAATATACCATCAAAGAAGAAAAAAAAAAATTACATATGAAGGTTCAAAAGATCTTCTTGTTGGCCCACGCTTGTCATTAAATGAAAAGGTCATCCTGTTAGTTTATGATATAGCCTCCAGATTTAATGGATCCACTGGAGGTTGTTAATCCATGTCACGAGTCAAAAATATCCTCCTAAACACCAATTGAGGTACTCGATAGCAACTGACCAGAACCAAACCCATGACATTTTTATCTTATACCAATTGTTGGCACACATTTTTTGCTAAACCAAAAGGTCGACTTGTTATTTTTTTATACAACCACCAGAGTTAAAGGATCCACAAGAGGATATTAAACCATTTCATGAGTCTCGAGGGATTTGATTTCCAGAAAGTAAACATTTTTTATTTGGCTCTAAAAGGTCGATGGACCATTGTAAATTCCAAAGGGAGTCACTAAAAACTCATAGTGAACATCATGTATGTCAAAAAATATCATAGGGATATCCACCTCCTCCATACATATTTTATACTAGTAGCCTAAATGAAGGTCTAGTTTAGTTAAGAAATCGACTCCACGAAGCTCATCCAATATATGATCAATATTGAGAATGAGAAATTTTTCCTTCATGGTAAAATTACCGAGATATTGAAACTTAAGAAACATGTACTAGTTGCCTTATTTATGTAATATCAAGACCACATGTGAGGCATAATGGTTGGTCCTTGGTTGTATGACTCCCACCTCTAATAGTCCTTCGATGATATTTTCTACTTCAATCTTATTTATGAAAGGATGCCCATTATGTAGTTGATTACCTGGAACTAGGGGAATCCCAATGTTATTTTTAACATGTGAAGGTGGTTAGATGGATAGTGTCTCAAATATATATTTATTTTTAGTCAAGACAAGTTGCAAATGAGGGTTAATCTATTGTAGGAGGAATCCACTACTTCTATGGCATGGAATTTGGCTTAATTCCTAAGTATATTTTTTTCATATATTCTTTGTACGATGGGAGCTAATAATTTGAAGGTAAGTAGATTGAATCCCCTTGAGTATATGTTTATTCATTTCCTTAGTGAATCACATATATGAATCCTTGAAATTCATGGTGACTGGTCCTAAACTGTTTGACCATTATAAATTGAGGTATACATCACAATCACCCATTTAAGTAGAAAACATGTGATTTTTTAGATGAGAAAAAAAAATTGAATTTAAAATAACGTACACATTTTATAATACTCCTATTGGATCTCATAGTATGAAAAGTAGGTATTCTATGGAAATAAAAATGGGTGGCTTCTACCAACATATTACGAATGAAGTTTGTGGTGCTACAAACATCAATCAACACAATCACCTTGTATTTCGTGATATACCCAATAAATGTTATATTTTGTAGGGATGAAAAAATAGATAAGTCATGGAGATTAATTTAACATTGTTCACAAGGATCTAGGGAGGTTGTTGTTGAGTAGGAGGGGTTGTGTCTTCTAATCTTTGTTGAAGTGTTTTGTTGCCTGGGATGTCTTTTGAGTGGTATTCAGGTGGTACATCCATTTGAAGTAAAAAAAAAAATCCATATATTTTCATTTATGAATATCTCTCATCAAAACTATAGCAAAGTCGAAAGAATTAACATTTGACTATATCTTCCAAGGACAACATTTGGACTGTTTCTAAGGTATATCCTTTAAGGTATTGGTGGTAGTTTCTAAATGAGAGTGAGTGCAAGAGGTGAACGGAAATGTTTGGGTTTGGGAATTAATCACCATATTTTATTATTTATCTCACTGACAACCTTACAACAAAGTAATTGGGTAGTGCATCATTACTTGTACTCAAATTTTCTACATGACACCATTGATGAAACATTCTTTAGAAAATAACCAAGAGGACACTCTGTAGATATTTCCAACGACTCAAAGGTCACTCTAAATTCTATAACCATACCTATTTGTTGTAATTTGGTAAATAAACCCAAATAACGAGCCTCCATTAAAAATAAACATATATGGCCTTAATAAAATGGCTCAAGGAAATGTAGCTAGTATAAGTATTTTTATACCATTTCCATCACTGCCAGCATTTAGTATCTAGATAAAAAAAAAAAACCCACTCCAAGCTTAATTATTTCATCAATAATTCCATGGATAGATAAATAGTAGTCCGTTTGTGTAACCCATCTACAGGGATCAAAACCATCAAACTTGTTCATGTCTATCTTTGGAAAGAAGTATCACAAGATTTGATTCTAGGAGGGTATGCAATGGTTATTCTGAAAGAGTGTGGAAGTGTTATTATATTTACTTGATAATGGTTCCCCCTTGGTTATATCCATGTATCAATATCACACCTTGATACCCAAGGTTCTACATAGATACCCACAAATATGGTTGAGATTAGTTGAGATATTTTTGATAGAAGAGTTGATATCATAAACCTTAAATTCACTTTTCTTATTTTTACAATATATATCAAGGATTTGTTTCTTTTATGGATGCCATGTTATGATTGTGGGACATTATTCCACCTAAAATTTCATAAAAAATTTATTCCCAACTTATCTCACTACAATGAGTGGCTTGAAAGGAACCTTTTGATATATATCATGAACATTGTATGAGCAGGTCCGCATAAACGGGATAGTACATAAGTAGACCCTCATGGTTAAAATTGTACAAGGAATAGTTTTAGATAAATCTCTCACAATGGTGTTGTTAGGAGATAGACTCTTCATTTACTATGATTGTGATTACATAATTCCTAAATTTATTGTATACTCAAAGATGTAGGGATTTCAATAGTGTACTACAAAGTCAATGGTTTCCATGGTCCTAACAATAAATGAGTGTCAAGTTATATAAATCTATAATATACCAAAGGTTTTACAACAATAGTATGCAGTTGAATATTTCATAGTACCAACTAAGAACGATGGAGCATACCCTTTTCTGGACTACCCAATTCCTTGTTGCACACGAGTGATTTCCCCAACAACTATTCTTAATGTACTATAGCAATATTATATATTTAGGTTTAAGTAAGGATAGTTATAGAATAATCTATATGGATTATTGTATACCATAGGGTATGAATAACACAACTTTATATACAATTGTTTCATGGCGTGTCACTACTTAAAGGGGTAGAAACAAAAGTTACAAGGGTGTTCAACTAGGTTATGCCACTTGCATTTTTTTTTTGTACTCTTCCCCAATTGTAGATTTACCCACTAAATTTGACATCTCTATATTATTTAAAGAATATGAAATATTTCTCTAGACTAAAAAAAATCTACTAAATCTTGGATGTGTGTTCTCTTACGAGAGAACTAGAATTCCACTTCTAGTGTCCGTTGACCCTTATAATTGAAACAAAAACTACAAATATAGAGATTTTGAATGCAGAAAACTAGGTACATGAGACAATAGATTAAATATGTAAGATATACCCTTGTATTAATTATTAGAATAAGGAAAATAACCTTCACTTCCCTTTTAAGGTAGGGTTACCTTTCACTCAGTAGATATTTAATTACAAGAATACTAGATAGAAAAAATTGTTAGGCTCATATGTGCTTAAACATATAGCATAAAAAATCTCAACTACTTGTGGTCCACTCATTAAGGAGTAATAACTAGCTATATGTCCTTATTGGATATATTCATCCCTATATTAGAATATTCCCTCATAGATTAGGGTGCCACCTCCTCTTTAATCATTACTTACTTATACGTCAGTTAGATTAGTGGTGTCAAGTCATGCATGGAAACCTTTATATTTTCACCAAGTGTTGCATGCTCACCTTGGGATCATGACCACAAGGGAGAATTGCATGTGCATGCATGATATTCTCTCCACTCCACTCCACTTGTATGATCTAGTTAATTGATAACTACATGGCCAATTAAATATGACTAGGTGGTGACTAACCCAGTTTTTTCTTAGCGTATGTCAACATCTCTCCATAATGCTACTATGGTGCATTAATTAGCTCATGTAACTTATATATATCATAAATTATTCTCTCTTTCAGTTTGGATTAGTGGCTAATACAATTCTTTATTATTTCTATCCAATTCTTATCTCCCTCTCTGAACTTTGGATGTTTTTTATCATTGTTTCTAGCTATATATTATTTGTGTATGTTTCACTATAATTTCACATGGTATAATAAACCATATGTGCTAAGAACAATGTGGATAAACAATCATTTGTAGGTACACAAGATTGAAGAAACCGCAAAGAATGGAATTACTTCCAACGTCAACATTTATTACACCATAAAATTACTTAGATTGGAAGCCAAAGATTATTCTACTTCTTCAAATAAGAAGATTATATAGAATAACCATGGAAACATAAAAATATCCCACTTACAACAATGAGAAAAATAATTTTGTCAATAGACAATATATGGCTTTTGGATTTATCTTCATGTTTATTTCTCGAGAAATACAATTCCATGTATTATCACTGTCAAATCCATATGAAGTATGGAAAAATTAGAAGTCCTATTGTGGATAAGGTAATATTGTAAATAATCCATGTTGGAGAATTCATAGACAAATATTAGATAAAATCCACCAAAAGAACAAGCCTCTTAGCTTCCTCCTAAAGTAGATTTCAAAGACAAGAAGGAGCTTCTCAACTTCCTTCTCAGCTTCCTCAGATCATATTTCGGATATGATTTCTGAATCAAATTTGGAAGTACGTGAGAAGTCATGTTTATATATAGAACAAAGACCCAATTGGGCACAGTCCATCCTACTAGTATCCAATGATCTTGCATATGATATTGTTGATCCTAGAGGACAAGATAAAAATTTCAGGGAGATCCACATGCTCTCAAATTCATATAACCAATAATTATCATGCATTACTACATGGTTCTTGTATTCAATCCTCATTCCTATGCAGAGGCTAATGAAAATATGTATTGGAAACCTGCCATAAATGATGAGGATTTGGATCTTTTTCCCTTGAATTAGAGAAAGTGGATAGATAAGGAAATATAACTCATGCATTTACTTGATAATATTTGTACATACATATGCATATTCATCAAAAACTTCAATGAGCATAGATGTCAAGCCTTCTCAGGTCTCCTTGGGGTGAAGAACACAGTTTTTCGGAAGTTGTCTTCCTGTTTGTAACATCCCGCTCTGGCACACTGAGAAAAATTATTGTTTGAGGACACTTGCTCGCAAGTGATCTGGACTTTTGTGATGTTAAACCATTTATACTTGATTATGATGCAATTGACAGATGACAGGATGTTTTACTAGTTTGATTGACACAGGTGCTGCTGACTCTGCTTTATTGAGTGTACAGGGTTTTGGACCTTGAGGATGCAGAGGCATCGATGGAACCCCTTGGACTCCAGATTGAGTCAGGGAGTGTTCTTATGGGTTGATTTATTTACTGTGATATTTCATTTGATTCGATGATACGATGTTGAGATTGCTGACATGATTTTTGATGATGCAGGCTGACGATAGCTTGCCGACCAGACTCACATATGGAGTAAAGGGGCCACACACGATTTCCAGAGAGGTTGAGGGAGAGGGGTGGAAAGTAGCCCTACCACCGCCTACTAGCACTCCTGTTGTGGCTTCAACTATAGGTTAACGATTAACTAGTTTGAGAGGATCCATGATGCCGTGAGGGTAGACTGCGACAGTCTCTCATGATGATTCTAAGGGGCTCGCAATAAGGCGGGGGTCTTATTCCTTAGAACCCTTAGTCTCCCACAAGTTCACCTGGCGGAGTGTTGACTCCAGGGGTTATAGATGTCTACCAGTCAGTCCAGTGGGCGAGTGGCACCCTTGGAGCACGTGGTGCATCCTGAAGGGCACGTCGCACAAAAGAAACACAAGAAGTGAGTGGCACCCTTGGAGCACGTGGTGCATCCTGAAGGGCACGTCACGTAAAGGAAATGAACGAGGCGAGTGGCACCCTTGGAGCACGTGGTGCGTCCTGAAGGGCACGTCGCATTGATGTGCATGAAGGAAATAAACCTAAATAGCCCTAAGACAATAACTCCTTAAGAAATTCTTAAACAACTTCCCTAACCTAGTGTCACCCAGTTCAGAACCTAGTACTAAGTCTAAAACTTTTATGGTAAAATTTTAGTCTAACCCTAAGAGTAGACCCTGGAATAAAAATAACAAAAGAAACAAAAACCCACCTAAGTAATAGTTGGGTCTTCATAAAAATTTTGGGGCGATGACGAGGGTAAGTTTTAAAGCAATCTAATAGTTTTAAAACTTTGCAAAGATGAAATTAATTCCTAACTGGTGGGAGAATGACATCACCTTCGTAGTGTAATATAAAGAAAATTCCAAAAAAAAAAAAAAACTAAGACCATTATCCTCTCATTATCCATGTCTACATTATTAAACTATCCTCCATCACCTTAATCTTCCAGTATCCATTTCCCATTTACATTTCCATTTCACATTATTAAATCACCATCCATCCCCTTAATTTCTCATTATTCCTCTTTTATGCTATCATCTACTTTTCCCACATACATGTTTGTCATCACTTAATCTCTTATTAACCTATATACATATATATATATATATATTAATGATAAATTAAAATCATGGATGATGATAAATTAAAATGATGAATAACATGCTTGTAAATAGGAAAAATAAAGTAATATATATTTATTATAAACAAATTGACGTGTATTCCATAATCTCTAATTTAAAGAAAAAGAAAATAATTTATGGAGAAGGGTAGGGATGAGTGACACTTGTAAAAGAGAGAAATTTTTAGGGCTTCATTAAAAACTTAAATTTATTATGATTTAGGGTTTGAGGGGCATAAAAAGGAGGGAAGAAGGGAGAAAGGGGGGGGAGAGGATTAGGTATTGTTATGCTGCCAAAATTGAGAACGAGACTAATTGCTTGTGAGGAGTTGGGGATTTTCTCAGCTGTGTTAGAGAGGTAGCTCAGCCTTGGAGGCGAGCTATGAAGCTAGGTTACTGTCTGGATTGTGTGTGGCCCCTTTGCGGCTCGGGGGGCTAAGGGGGAAGCAGAGTACCCCTAGAGTTTGGCTGGGAGGTACCGGTGAGACCTCTACGGTCGGCGAGCACGAGCGGCATGGAGCATAGGAGTCATTTGCGGCAAGCAATAAGGCAACGGTACGATCTTTAATTTATGGAGTAGAATGCATGGTTTATTTTGAAAATTTAAATGTTTATTTTGGAAATTTAAATGTTATTGTTGTGAAAGTTGACTCAGCTATTGTAATCTGTAGTTCGTTGGAATAATCAATACTCAGCCTTTGTATCCAAATCATAAAAAAAAAACCTTGTGACTGTGCTGGATTGCAATTATTGTCTGAAATTCCTTTTGGGTGCGTTACCCATTGTGGTCTGTAATGGTTTAAATTTTTTTTCATGACTGAAACTAACCATGTCCACCAGAGTTTTTACCAATCCTTGGTAGAGGGTTAGCCACTTGCTTGCCGACGAATTCGCTCTCCTTCTTGGTAGCGATTTCGATCATGTTAACACTCAGCTTCTGGTTTAAAAGTAACTCAGCGACCTTAACGTTTGTTTTTAACCTCTGTGAATAATTGAATGCCTAAACCCAACGATTTATAGGAACCTTTTCTTGCGTTCACCTCGGCTGCTCCCCCATTGATTCCTGTAGGTTAGTGTTTTTCCTAACCTTGGGGGCTACAGTTCTTCCTTATCCTTTTAGCTACAACACTTAGCTTTCTACCTGCGTTCTTTTTACAAGTTACAGAACTCAAAATTGAAACCAGCAACCAGCTCGGCCCTTAACAGTAACGACTTCACCTGGGTAAGTAACCATGACCTTCCCTAATCCCGTGTTGTTTTTATTGAAGCGTTTTTAGCAATCGCTTCCCGTTATTTCTCTGCGTTTTGGGAAAAACAAATCCCCAGATTTCTCTTCTTTTTGGCACATTCATGTAGTGACAAAAGCATATGTTTTAGCTCTGTTATGTGAAGGGAAATTTTTAATTTGCTCGGGCTTGAATGCTTTTCATTTTTGGTTTATTTGAGAAAGAAGAATCTAACTGGTTGCTGGCATTGGGTTCGGCACGCTACTGAGTAATAGCAGTTAAACTCTGCACCTATTTCCGACGTTTCAGTGAGCCTAGATGCCCACGAAATCATGGTTGCGCCTTCACATTGGTACCTGTTACCTCCTCCAGCGAGCCCCCTTAGACCACGCTTTTCCTTGCTCGGCATTGCTGCTAACCGTGGGATTAATTCATCCCTCTACACGCTGCAACTGTTCCCTTACCCGAGATTAGAGTTGTGTGGATGGGTATTAAATATGTTATCGATCCAAATTTAAGAAACGCGTCCTGCTAACTCAAGGTCGCTGACTTCTGGCCTGCACGCTAATCTGCTCCTTCCGTCTAGTGCACCCCCCCCCATAACTGTCGCTGGTTAATTCCATGGTAGTACTTAAGGTTTTGTTGAATTCATTTCATGGAATCAGTGCCAGTCTGATCACCTTGCGTTTTTAAAATTATATATTTGATGTTGTTTATGGAATACCAGAATTAATGGAGTGTAGTAATTAAAGTTTTGTGGATTTAGTTTTATGGAACTAGTGCCAGTTCGGTCACCATTGTGTTTTATTTATTTGTTGGGCATCCCCATTCGGGCCTGCGTTGTATTTTATTGTTGGGCATCTCCATTGTGTTTTGGGCATTGGGGTATGGTAATTCATAACATTTTACCAATTTAAAATTAACTTAGGGTTTTAGTAATAATCGCTTGATAGGCCAGGATTTATTGGAGCTAAAAATTATATATGCATTGAATGAAAAAAGTTTAATCGTTTAAGATTTAATCTATTCCAGAAGGCTACGCCTTGAATGAAGTGGACGTTACGCTTTTATAGTAGGCGTTCAATGAGTTATAAAGGTTACATATTTGGAAGAATTATTGTTTTTCTTTTCGTAGGGTCGGGTCCTTATTGTTACATTTGCATTGCATTTAGATGTAACTGCAAGGTTATTTAATTAATGGTTATTAAATGGTCATTTAACTGTTATTGCAACATTGGTTATTAAATGGTCCTTATTGTTTACATTTGCATTGTCTTTAGTTGTAACTGCAAGGTTATTTAATTAATGGTTATTAAATGGTCATTTATCTGTTATTACAATATTGGTTATTAAATGGTCCTTATTGTTTACATTTGCATTGCCTTTAGTTGTAACTGCAAGGTTATTTAATTAATTGTTATTAAATGGTCAATTTAATTGTTATTGCAATGGTCCTTATGGTGTAAATTTGCAATGAATTAATTTTAACTATAATGTTATTAAAATAGTTGTTATAAAATGGTCATTTAATTGTTATTGCAATGTTAGTTAGTTGCAATGTTAATTATTAAATTGCTATTTAGTTGGTGGTGAAGTGGTCCTTATCGTGTAAATTTGCAATGCATTAATTGTAACTGTAATGTTATTTAATTAATGGTTATTAAATGGGCATTTAATTGTTATTGCAATGTTAGTTAGTTGCAATGTTAATTATTAAATTACTATTTAGTTGGTGGTGAAGCGGTCCTTATTGTTTAAATTTGCAATGAATTAAATGTAACTGTAATGTTATTTAATTAGTGGTTATTAAATGGTCATTTAATTGTTATTGCAACATTAGTTAGTGCAAGGTTCATTATGTAATTGCTATTAGTTGGTGGTGAAGCATGAAATGCATTGTTATTCAATGAAAATGCTAGGATAACGTTAGATGGAAGGATGTTGTTAAATTATTGAAATTGTTACTAAAAAAGTTACTGTTATTAATAGTATAATTGACATGGTCATGTTATGGAGACGTGATGGTAGTTTCATTATGATTCAGTAAACCGGGATTTTCAAAATAAATTAATGTACATTGTTAAGACTGGGATGGTACTCGTCGATTAATGGAAAACAAGTGGAGCAATTGATCTATGATTGGTGTCTTCAAGTCTCAATAGTGGTTGGTCGATATTAAAGTCCTCCTGACTTGCGTCTCCCGTAGAGGTCATGGTTGTCCTTGATTTGGTAGTACTTGGTGGTATTGCATTGTGTGGTCTGCTTGTGTTGGGAGGGATGTAGACACTTTTAGTAGCCTTAGTATATATGTCAGTGTGATTTTCGGTGTAAAGAATCCAGTGTCGTATTAAGAGTCTCCGGCCCTTTAAAGGTAGGGTTTCCACTCTTGCGACAGACCTGAGGGGATTATTAGTTTCTTCCTGAGCAGTCGGCCATGAGCCTATCTGACCTCCTCTCTCTCCGGAGCAGAGGACTAAGATTAAACGCCCTGCTTTCCTATGCAGAAATAGTAAAACCTACTACCATGGATTCTACCTTCTGTGTCGTACGGTACCTAAACCAGTATGTCGTAATTGTTGAATATATTGCTGGGCACCTTTGTCTTGGGTAGTATGTGCTTGCAGTTACTTGTTGTGTGCCTTGCGTCTTCTTGTTGGGATCGTCGTGGTTGCATCTTCTTAGTCGTCGGGGGGCGACGTAGAGTCAAGTGTGTCTGTTACTTCTACACGCGCACACACCTTAACACACAAAAAAAAAAAAAAAAAATTCACCGGTTAAAGAGTCGTTGTCGTGACAAGGAGGTCCTTACATATGGTATCAGAGCCGGTTCGACCCGCGACTTGGGATTCTCTACGACTTTAGTTGACATGATTAGATTGATTATATTGTTGTTGATTGAGTTGATTGTGTGCGTGTAGGTAATCATGGTTAGAGGACGCCACAGAGGTAGATGACGGGGTGCTAGGGGAGGAGGCGTGATGCCTCCAGCAACATCCACGCCTGAGGGGTCTAACCCCCAGGGAGGCGAGCAGGTTCTCGGACAGGAGCAGATAGAAGTTGGCGATGTTGTGAAGATGATGAGATCCTTTCAGTGCATTTCTGAGGCACTAATCAACAGATTGGACCGAGACGAGGCCAGGGCGTCGGCACCCCCTGAGGTTCCACCGCGCGCACCGACCATTCACCATGAAGGTAAAATTTCCTGAGTTATTGGGTGCCCCGAACGATGCAGCCGCCAAGGCATGGTTGGAGAATATGGCGATGTGCTTCGCACTTCACGATTATACCTCCAACATGAAGGTCTGCATGGCGGTCTTTCAACTGAAGGGGAGAACTCTTCTATGGTGGAAGACGCTCCTGCCACAGCTGAACATGGTCGTTGAAGACGTGTCATGGGAACTGTTTGAGAAATGGTTCTGAGAGAGGTAACTTTCAAAGGAATTCATTGAGCGTCAGCTCAATGAGTTCAATGCGTTATGACAGGGAGGTCGTATAATGCTCGAGTACGAGGCACGTTTTATGGAGCTACTCCGGTATGCTTCTCACCTTAACACTAAGAAGCTCAAAGTCAACAAGTTCATGTTTGGCCTTAACAACAGTCTGCATGCAAAGGTTAGGATCTTGATGCCTCAAACCTTGCACGACGATGTCCAAAAGGCCCTCATAGCATAGGAGGAGCTTATCAGTGGGGGTCAGACCAGGACTCCAGCGAGACCCACAGGGAACAATTCATCTGGTGCGTCGTGGCATCAGACACCAACGAGACATACGTCGGGACATCGTGGCTTCCAGAGGGGATCCACTTTTGCTACACCCCGACGATCGTTGCCTCAACAGCAGACACCTTATCAACGAACACAACACCAGTAGCAGCGTCACCCGCAGCAGCAACAATTTTGTCCTGTTCAACAGAATAGACCAGGGTTTTAGGCCGGTGGGCAGTCATCTTCTACTTCGGGTTCGAGGACTACTAGGCCGAAGAAGGGGTGTTGGACGTGTGGGGAGCCAAACTACCAGCGTGACTGTCCTGTGGAGAGGGCCAGAGTGTCCATATCAGCCGGACCCGCTACTGTGGGAGATATGGGAAAGGCCCATCGGATACATGTAGCAGTGAATAACCGCCAGGAAGAGCACCAGTCGACTATGCTTCGAGATGACAGGTACTGTCGCTGACTAGACCCTTAGTATTTTGATAGACCCAGGTGCTACTGAGAGTTTCATTTCTGGTGCATCGCTAAAAAGGATTAAGGTAAAGGCAGTCGAACATGATGAGTTTAGCTTCGTGGAGATGGCTTCGGGAGCTAAACAGAAGGTTGAAGGAAAGGTTACGGGTTGTGCCATTAACCTGGGAGAGTTTTTCACGAGGGTCAACTTGTACGTCATGATCTTAGGATCTTATGACGTCGTTATTGGTATGGATTGGTTGGAAACGCATGAGGCAATACTCAACTGTAAGATGAAACGGTTGAGCTTGGTTGATGACGAAGGACAGAGACGTGTGATTGTAGGAAGGAACCAGGGAGTTTCCCTACGGTTCGTCTCTTCCTTACAGTTACGGAAGAGTATGCGCAAGGGGTGAAAATTTTATGCGATCCTCGTGCTAAACGAGAAGGGAGTAGTGGAAGGTCTAGAACACCTTCCGATGGTGAAGGAGTTTTCAGACGTATTTCCAGAGGAGTTTCCTGGGATGCCGCCGGAAAGGGAACTAGAGTTTACCATAGACCTGAAACCGAGAACTAAACCGATAACAAGAACGCCTTATCAGATGTCGACCCCGGAGTTGCAAGAGTTGAAAATGCAACTGAAGGAGTTGTTGGACCTGGGACTGATACGTCCTAGTGTGTCACCGTGGGGGGCACCAGTTATTTTCATACGAAAGAAGCACGGATCATGGAGGCTTTTCATTGACTACCGTCAACTGAACAAGTCTACGATCAAGAATCAGTATCCCTTACCAAGAATTGATGATCTGTTCGATCAAATAAAGGGTGCGACGATGTTCTCCAAGATCAATTTGCGATCTGGGTACCACCAGTTACGGATCAAGGAGGATGACATCCCTACGACTGCCTTTAAGACGATATTTAGACATTACAAGTTTACGGTTCTACCATTTGGACTAACGAACGCCCCAGGGGTATTCATGAGTTTGATGAACGGGGTGTTCTGCGAGTACTTGGACAAGTTCATCCAAGTATTCATTGACGATATTTTGATCTACTCTCAGACGATAGAGGAGCATGATGAGCACTTGCGCTTGGTACTACAATGTTTATGAGAACAAAAATTGTATGGGAAGTTGTCCAAATGCTCTTTTTATCAATCAAGGATTCACTACTTAGGGCATGTCATCTCCGACAAAGGTATCACCATGGATCCCGCCAAGGTTGAGGCTATTATGGAATGGCCTGCGCCGATGAATGTCACAGAAGTGCATAGTTTTATGGGTTTAGAAGGATATTATCGACGGTTTGTTGAGGGTTTTTCGAAGATAGCAAATCTGATCACGGAATTGCAGAAGAAAAACAAAAAGTTTGTTTGGACAGAGAAATGCGTAGAAGCATTTCGGAGGCTTAAAGAGTTGTTGACAACCGCGCCGATACTAAAGGTCCCTGACATGGATGCAGACTTCTTGGTATGCACTGACACATCCAAGGAAGGTTTAGGCGGATTCTTGATGCAAGACGGACGAGTGATTGCTTACATTTCGAGGAAACTGAGAAGGCATGAGGAAAACTACGTGACGCATGATTTGGAGTTATTAGCCATCGTTTATGCATTGAAAGTTTGGAGACACTACCTTGTTGGACGAAAATTTTAATTAAAGACTGATCATTGTGGGCTGCAACACATTTTCACGCAAAGCGACCTGAATGCGCAACAATGGTGTTGGTCGGAATTGCTTAGCGAGTATGACTTCGAGATTACTTACATAAAGGGAACAGTGAACCGAGTGGCGAACGCTTTGAGTCAGAGGCCACGCATATTTTTAGTGTTTCCTCTTCAAACGAATCTACGTGAGAAGATTCTCACTTTACAGCGTGACGATGACTGGTACAAGGAAGTCGAGGAGTTTATCGAACAAAACACAATGATGGTACCACGATATGAGGGATTTTATTTCGATAGCGATCGGTTGTTGAGGTTTAGAGGTCAGATTTACATACTGCCTAACAATGAGTTGAGGATGTTGATCCTGAGTGAGTCTCATAGAGCAGTTTACATGGCTCACCCAGGAGTTACAAAGATGAGGGCAAACCTTAAACCCTTATTCTTCTGGAAGGGAATGAAGGCCGACATAGTCAACCTTGTGGCTAGATGTCTAGAGTGTCAGCAAGTAAAGGCTGAACATAGACACCCAGCAGGATTAATTCAACCACATGCCATTCCGGAATCAAAATGGGAAGTTATTTCGATGGATTTTATTGTTGGATTGCCACTGACGGCAAGGAGACACGACTCAATTTTTGTAGTAGTAGACACTCTGATGAAGAGTGCTCACTTTATTTTTCTGCGTACGACGTATCAGGCACCTGACATAGAGAGAGTTTTCATCAGTGAGATTGTGAGGCTGCATGGCATGCCTAAAAATATTATATCCGATCGAGGATCGGTGTTTACTGGACAATTTTGGACGAGTTTCCAAGAGGCCTTAGAAACCCAACTTAATTTTAGTACTGCATATCTCCCAGAGACTGACGAACAGACAGAACGAACAAACCAAACCTTGGAAGACATGTTGTGCATGTACGTGATGGACCAACAAAATCGTTGGGAGGAGTTCTTGCCTCTAGTAGAGTTCGCTTACAACAACAGTTATCAAAGCACCATAAAGATGGCACCTTTTGAGTTTCTTTATGGGTGAATGTGTCGAATGCCCTTGAGTTGGGATCGGCTTGAGGAGAGGGTCCTAGTGGGGCCAGAAGCGATCCAAGAAATGGAAGAGCAAATTCACACCATAAGACAAAGGATTAAATAAGCGCAGGATCGACAGAAGAGTTATGCCGATGCGCACTGAGTCAACTGTAGTTACGAGGTCGACGATCGAGTCTTCTTGCAGGTTAAACTGCATAAGAGTTCAATAAAGTTTGGAAAGGGAGCTAAACTCTCTCCTAGGTTCGTGGGACCTTTCGAGATTGTGGAGAGAAAGGGGCCCATGGCCTATCGACTAGCCTTGCCTGATTCTTTGAGGCGTATGCACGGTGTTTTTCATGTATCTGTTTTGAGACATTATGTTATTGATCCTACACACGTGATTGACATGAGTTCCTTGCAGGTATTGGATGAGGGAGTGCTCATGGCTGAGCCGGTCCACATCTTAGATCATCGCGTTCAACAGTTACGACGTCGAATGGTAGATCAGGTCAAGGTCCAGTGGGACAGTTATAGTCTGCACTCGGTGACCTGGGAGGACGCATATGATATGCGTCAACAGTTTCCATTTTTGTTTGATAGATAGACTTATGATACTGTGATACGTTTATTCTGTATTTATACTGAGAAACTTCGAGACGAAGTTTAGGCCAAGAGGGGGTGTATGTAACATCCTGCTCTGGCACACTAAGAAAACTTATTTTTTGAGGACACTTGCTCACAAGTGATCTGGACTTTTGTGATGTTAAAACATTTATACTTGATTATGATGTGATTGATAGACGAAAGGATGTTTTACTAGTTT
Organism: Picea engelmannii; assembly: GCA_009831015.1. Lineage (NCBI taxonomy): Eukaryota > Viridiplantae > Streptophyta > Pinopsida > Pinales > Pinaceae > Picea > Picea engelmannii. The sequence goes on along the minus strand of ML795596.1, from coordinate 283,034 downwards.
GATTGACACAAGTGTTGCTGACTCTTCGTTATTGAGTGTGCAAGGTTTTGGACCTTGAGGATGCAGAGGCATCGATGGAACCCCTTGGACTCCGGATTGAGTCAGGGAGTGTTCTTATGGGTTGATTTATTTACTGTGATATTTCATTTGATTCGAAGATACGATGTTGACATTGCTGACATGATTGTTGATGATGCAGGCTGAGGATAGCTTGCCGACCAGACTCACATATGGAGTAAAGGGACCACACACGATTTCCAGAGAGGTTGAGGGAGAGGGGTGGACAATAGCCCTGCCACCGCCTACTAGCACTCCCGTCGTGGCTCGAACTGTAGGTTAACGATTACCTAGTTCGAGAGGATCCACGATGCTGTGAGGGCAGACTGTGATAGTCGCTCATGATGATTCTAAGGGGCACGCAATAAGGCGGGGGCATTATTCCTTAGAACCCTTAGTCTCCCACAAGTTCACCTGGCGAAGTGTTGACTTGAGGGGATATAGATATCTACCAATTAGTCCAGTTGGCGAGTGGAACTCTTGGAGCACGTGGTGCATCCTGAATTGCACGTCGCACAAAAGAAACACAAGAAGCGAGTGGCACCCTTGGAGCACGTGGTGCATCCTGAAGGGCACGTCACGTAAAGGAAATGAACGAGGTGAGTGGCACCCTTGGAGCACGTGGTGCATCCTGAAGGGAACGTCGCATTGATGTGGATGAAGGAAACAAACCTAAATAGCCCTAAGACAATAACGCCTTAAGAAATTATTAAACAAATTCCCTAACCCAGTGTCGTCCAGTTCAGAACCTAGTACTAAGTCTAAAACTTTTATGGTAAAATTTTAGTCCAACCCTAAGAGCAGACCCTGGAATAAAAATAACAAAAGAAACAAAAACCCACCTAAGTAATAGTTGGGTCTTCATAAAATTCTTGGGGCGATGACGAGGGTAAGTTTTAAAGCAATCTAATAGTTTTAAAACTTTGCAAAGACGAAATTAATTCCTAACTGGTGGGAGAATGACATCACCTTCATAGTGTAACATAAAGAAAATTCCAAAAAAATAAAAAACTAAGACCATTATCCTCTCATTATCCATGTCTACATTATTAAACTATCCTCCATCACCTTAATCTTCCAGTATCCATTTCCCATTTACATGTCCATTTAACATAATTAAATCATGACACATCCCCTTAATTTCTCATTATTCCTCTTTTATGCTATACATCTACTTTTCCCACATGCATGTTTGTCATCACTTTAATCTCTTATTAACCTATATACATATATATATATATTAATGATAAATTAAAATCATGGATGATGATAAATTAAAATGATGAATAACATATTTGTAAATAGGAAAAATAAAGTAATATATATTTATTATAAACAAATTGACATGTATTCCATAATCTCTAATTTAAAGAAAAAGAAAATAATTTATGGAGAAGGGTAGGGATGAGTGACACTTGTAAAAGAGAGAATTTTTTAGGGTTTCATTAAAAAATTAAATTTATTATGATTTAGGGTTTGAGGGGCATAAAAAGGAGGGAGGAAGGGAGAAAGGGAGGGAGAGGATTAGGCATTGTTATGCTGCCAAAATTGAGAACGGGACTGACTGCTTGTGAGGAGTTGGGGATTTTCTCAGCTGTGTTAGAGAGGTAGCTCAGCCTTGGAGGTGAGCTGGGAAGCTAGGTTACTGTCTGGATTGTGTGTAGCCCCTTTGCGACTCGGGGGGCTGAGGGGGAAGCAGAGTACCCCTAGCGTTTGGCTGGGAGGTACCGGTGAGTCCTCTATGGTCGGCGAGCAGGAGCGGCACAGAGCACAAGAGTCATTTGCGGCAAGCGATAAGGCAACGATGTGATCTTTAATTTATGGAGTAGAATGCATGGTTTATTTCGGAAATTTAAATGTTTATTTTGGAAATTTAAATGTTATTGTTCTGAAAGTCGACTCAGCTGTTGTAATCTGTAGTTCGTTGGAACAAACAATACTCAGCCTTTGTATCCAAATCGTAAAAAAAAAACCTTGTGACGGTGTTGGGTTGCAATTATTGTGTGAAATGCCTTTTGGGTGTGTTACCCATTGTGGTGTGTAATGGTTTAAATTTTTTTTCGTGACTGAAATTAACCATGTCCAGCAGAGTTTTTACCCATCCTTAGCAGAGGGTTAGCCACTTGCTTGCCGGTGAATTCGCTCTCCTCCTTGGCAGCGATTTCGTTCATGTTAACACTCAGCTTCTGGTTTAAAAGTAACTCAGTGGCCTTAACGTTTGTTTTTAACCTCTTTGAATGATTGAATGCCTAAACCCAGCGATTTATAGGAACTTTCTCTTGCATTCACCTCGGTTTCTCCCCCATTGATTCCTGTAGGTTAGCATTTTTCCTAACCTTGGGGGCTACGGTTCTTCCTTATCCTTTTATCTACAGCACTCAGATTTCTACCTGCATTCTTTTTACAAGTTATGGAACTTGAAATTTAAACCAACAACCATCTCGGCCCTTAACAGTAGTGACTTCAACCGGGTAAGTAACCACGACCTTCCCTAATCCCGTGTTGTTTTTACTGAAGCGTTTCTGGCAATCGTTTCCCGTTATTTCTTTGCGTTTTGGGAAAAACAATTCCCCAGATTTTCCTGCTTTTTGGCGCATTCGTGCAGTGACAGAAGAATATGTTTTACCTCCGTTATGTGAAGGGAGAGTTCTGATTTGTTCGGGCTTGAATGCTTTTCGTTTTTGGTTTATTTGAGAAAGAAGAATCTAACTGGTTGTTGGCATTGGGTTCGGCAAGCTGCTGAGTAATAGCAGTTAAATGTTACGCCTATTGTCGGCATTTTAGTGAGCCCGGATGCCCACGAAATCGTGGTTATGCCTTCACACTGGTACCTGTTACCTCCTCCAGTGAGCCCCCTTAGACCACTTTTTTCCTTGCTCGGCGTTGTTGCTAACCGTGGGATTAATTCAACCCTCTGCGCGCTGCAACTATTCCCTTACCTGAGATTAGAGTTGTGTGGATGGGTATTAAATATGTTATCGATCCAAATTTAAGACACGCGCCCTGCTAACTCAAGGTCGCTGACTTCTGGCCTGCA
>ML795596.1:242807-254978 GCA_009831015.1 Picea engelmannii | reverse complement strand
CCTTCATTAGAATATTTACCATTCAATTGCATCACACCATCTGTCTAGTTTGCAACTATGCTTCTTTATACCATTCACAAAGCTGCATTTTCTCATACTGCAACATTAGAATGTTGTTCTAATCGTACTTCAACATTCGAATAATTTTGCCTTTTGAACATGCTTCCATTTTCTTGCATTAAATTTGGCAGGGACTACGCTGCTTTGCTGCCCTTGTTTATATATGATTGAATTGCTCAACAATCACATTAAGTAAAATGTGGTAAAATGGAGTCCATCCATATATATCAACCACTTTTTATTTAATGTAGTTGTTGCTAGTTGATGATCAACATGCTTAGGGAACACAATTAATATAATAATACATTTAATTAACATAATAATTTAATATTACATTAAATTAATATATAAATATTAATTTAATATATAAAAAAATTATAAATTAAAAAATTATTTAATGAATAAATATATTAAAATATTAAATATAACATATTAATTATTAATTAATTCATACATTAATAATGTAATGTATTTAGTAATACATTACATTAATGTAAATATAATACATTTAAATATTAATTTAATAGACAATTTATTTTTATAAATTAAAATATTAATTGATGAATAAATGTATTACATGTAACATATTAATTATGAATTAATTCATATATTATGTAATATATTTAATATTACATTAGATTAATGTAAATATAATACATTAATATATTAAAGTATAATATATTAATATATTATAAATTAATAATATACATTAATTTATGTGTAAGATAGTAATACATTAAATTATTCATATATTGATATATTGATTTGTATTGTAATAGTAATATAATATATAATAAACATTTATATATTAAATTATTAATTGACATTAGTGTGTAATATAACATATTAAATGATTGATAGATTGATAATATTATGTATTAATTAATTAATTAATTAATTAATTAATTAATACATTTATAAGATAATAATATAGTAATAAATTAATGCATTAAATATATCAATAAATAAGTAAAATGTATTAAAAACTTTCATATATTAACAAAGTCTCTAAAAATACAATATACATTAATACAATGAAAAATATATTTTTAATACATTAGATGAAATCACACATTAAAATATTACACTATAACATAAAAGTATTGATAAGTGAAATATTATTCACACATCAATTGAGTATTAAAATATTAATAATGTATTAATATATTAATAATGTGTTTATAATACGTTAACCATATATAAATTATTATAAAAAATAATAAGTGATAAAGTTATAAATTTATTAAATTATTAAATTGTTAATCTAATCTTTAAATTAAAGTATTAAACATTAATGTATAATGTAATGCATTATAATTAATTATTAATAATATATTATAACATTAATCATTAAATTATTACTTAATTAATATAGCATGTTAATTAATAAATAGCTTAATAATACAATCACTACATTAATTTAATAGTATTCATTAGTATTCATGAATACATTAATACAATATTATCTATGAATACATTAATACAATATACTATATTAATAAAGTAATACATTAAAAATACACTAATAAATCAATAATACTTTAAGAAAGTATTAAACATCAAATATATACTTTATATTGTATTAAATTTATTATTATTAATGTATTAATACTTAAATTTAAACATCTCAATAATGTATTGAATAATTAATACATTAATATTTTAACGCATTAATGTATTTATGTATGAATGCATTAATACATAGACCATTATGGTTGATCATGGTTGACCTTCACCATGGTTTCATATGATTGACCATCACCATGATTGGCTATGGTTGATCAGATTTGACTACGGTTGTCCATGCCCATGGTTGGCCTTTGTACACCATGTGGAGATCATTATGGTGGGCGACGTTGGTTATGACATCCACAAATTATGTTCAAGATATTAGGACGAAGGGTTATGGCCATCACATTGCAACATTCGGAAATGTTTGTGTCATTGCAATGTTAGGCAATGTTTGTCATATTGCCACATTAGGGTTTTGTACATCACCTTGTGACCATGGGTTCTTTTCGTCACATTGGTGTGCTTTGAAATGTTTGTGACATTATGACATGAGGATATGCACATATATCATTCCATCGTACTATGGTTCATGACATAGTGACAACAAGTCTATGTGCATTGAATTAAAATGTTACAAAGTTCATCACAATGTGACAGATGAAAGAGTTTTGTAACATAACAAGTTTTCAACATGAATGTCACATCATGATGTGAGTTATGTTCATCACATTGCGACGTTTGGAAATGTCTGTCACATAGTGATGTTAGGATATGAGTGTCACATTGTAACGTGATGATATGTTCGTCAAAATGTGATAATAGGGCTATGTTCGTCATATTGTGAAATATGTTTCTGATCATCACATCGATACATTGAGTTGTGTACATCACATTTCCATAAGGGGTTATGTTCGTTAGATTATGACATTTGGAAATGTTTGTAACATTGTGACGTTAGGATATGTGTGTCACATTGTGATGTGATGATATGTTCATCAAAATGCGACAACAGGGCAATGTTCATCACATTGCAACATTTATTTATGATCATCACATTGCGACATTGAGTTATGTAGATCACATTGCGACAAGGGGTTATGTTCAACACATTGTGACGTTTGGAAATGTGTGTCACATTGCGACATTGGGGTTGTGTACATCACATTGTGACAATGGGTTGTCTTCATCAGAATGTGACATTTTGAAATGTTTGTGACATTGTGACGTGAGGATATGCATACATATCATTATGTGTTGCTATGGTTGGTCACATAGTGACGATGAATCTATGTGCATAACATTACAACATTACAAAGTTCATTGCAATGTGACAAATAAAAGAGTTTTATAACATTGAAAGTTTTCGGCATGAACGTCATATTGCAATGTGGGTTATGTTCATCAGATTGCAACATCGGGAAATGTTCATCTCATTTTGGTGTTAGGCTAAGTTTTTCAAATTGTGACATTGAGTTTTGTACATCACATTGTGAGAAGGGGTTATGTTCAACACATTGCGACATTTGGAAATATGTGTCACATTGTAACGTTAACATATGTGTATCACATTGTGGTGTGATGATATGTTCGTCAAAATGCGACGATAGGGATATGTTCATCACATTGTGACATTGGGTTGTGTACATCACATTGGGATAAGGGGTTATGTTTGACAGATTGTGACATTTGGAAATGTTTGTCAGATTGTGACATTAGAATATGTATGCCACATCGTGGCGTGATGAAATGTTAATCAAAATGTGGAAAAGGGCTATGTTCGTCACATTGTGACATGTATTTATGAGCATCACATTGTGTCATTCAGTTGCATACATCACATTGTGACAAGTTGTTATGTTCAACACATTATGATGTTTGATTTTTTTTTTCACATTGTGACATTAGGATATGTGTAGCACATTGTGAAATGATGATATGTTCTTCAAAATGCGATGAAAAGGCTATGTTTGTCACACTGTGACATCTATTTATGATCATCACATTGAAAAATTGAGTTGTGTACATCACATTGTCACATGGGGTATGTTCGATACGTTGTGACATTTGGAAAGTTTTGTCACATTGTGACATTGTGACATTGAGACATTAGGATATGTGCAATATGATGATATGTTTGTAAAAATGTGACGACAGGGATATGTTCGTCAAATTGTGACTTATATTTATGATTGACACATTGCGACATTGTTTTGTTTGTCAGATTGTGATGTTGGCATATGTTGGTCAAATTGTGACATCTTGAAATGTGCGTGTCATTGTAACCTAAAGTTATGTTGGATTGCATCAAAGATAATATATGTTGGATCAGATTTAATTTAAAAGTTCATCATAGTTTATTGGATCATAGGTCAAGTAAATATTTATCATAGTTTAAGAGATTTATACGAAATATTTTTTCAAAGTCACTTACATAAAATATTTCATGAAATTCACTTACATAACTTATTTAAACTTACATAACTTATTTAAACTTACATAAATTATTTAAACTTACATGAATGTTTAATTGCTTTACAAAGTGCTTCTATGTGCAATGCAATTTGCCTCGCTACTAAAACACATCGTGAGTGGTTAGGGGGATAATGCAAGTATATCCCTATAAATGTCAGGTTTGCTTTCGTCATAATTGTTGTTCACTTTTGTCATTAGTCTCTTTTCACTGTGATAAAATTCTTGAACAAACACTTTTTTATAATCCACTTAACATGTAATTTAACATTGCATAGTACATCACAGATAATTACAAGGTCTCGTGTAAATCCAAAGTCTTCAAAAGTTTAGATATCTTTTTTCTCCAAAATCTCAATCAATTTAAGATATTGAAAATTTTAAATATTTTCTACAGTTTTTGTATACTTAATTTTCAAATAAGTTAATTTAGGTTTTAAATGAATGACCATGAAAATTCTTTACATGAAAATACTCCAATTTCCCTATTTTTTCAGTTATTTTTATCCATTCTACTATGTAGAAAAATTGAAGTATGTGAGGTGAATTTTTTTTTTAAATATTCTTGAATAAATTCATAATTGATTTATAAGATTATAATAATAATAAAAAAACCAAAAAATATAAAATATTTAAACTACTTTAATGTTAAACTACATCATAGCCTCGAAAATAATTGTTGTTAGGCATATTCAACAATTTTCAAAGAGGGAATTTTATATTTTTTTGTAGGCGTATAGGATCATCAACATAGCATACCCTTTAATTCACGACAACTCTGTTTTATTAAAAAAATCAATGGTGGGTGGACTTATACTTTTAGTTGATGACAACTCTGCCTTATTAAAGAAATCACAAAATTATGATAAAGTTACCTGATTGAAATACATAATGAATTTCGTTGCGCGGAGATTCCCGTGGATTTGGTGGAATTCTGAAAATGTTTGCAACGTACATGATGTACTTTACCAACTCTCTAATTTTGACGTCACATATAAAAATCAAGAGATACCCTTTTTATTATAGATAAAATTATTAATTTTATCTTTACAATTAATGCAAACCCATATAATAATAAGGTTACAATAAAATTTAACCATAAAAATATGGGTCTACATATAAGATCTGACCTCCTGCGAATCAAGAGATGGCTCTTTTTGGCGAATCAATATTGTCTGTACGCGTGTGGCCAGTTTGCTTGGCCTCTTCTGTTTCAGCTTTGTGTTCAGCCTTGGCAACATTTGCTCTTATCTCAGCTTCAGATTTTTTGTCATCCTTCTTCTCACAGGCGATTTGTTTGTCTGTAGGGTTATGTGCATCTCCATCTGCATGCATATATGACCTTCTCCATCTGCATGCATATATGACAACAACAGTGAACTACAGAACATTCAAATCCCAAATGCTTTGCATTCAATGCTCTATCTATCTACTAATACATGGAACATATCCATGTTAATTTGAAGGCTGGTTTGCAGTGCACATTATATCAAATTGTTCAGAAATTCACATCTATTAGAGTTTGCAATTTACATCTAGCCTTAATTACAATTCACAACAATTCATTACATAATTTTTGTATTAACACATAATTATTACAATTCGCAACAATTCATTACATTATTTCTGTATTAATACATAATTCATTACAATTCACAACAATTCATTACAGAAATTTTGAAAACATTACATTACAATTCGCAACAATTTCTGTTATAATGAATTGTTTTCTATATTGAAATTCGTATCTATTAGAATTGGCAATTCGCATATAGCCTTAACATGTAAAGAACCCTAGATCTAAGATAATGATAATAGATTGAGAATGACAAAAAATTCTAAGGGTCTCCATGCAAAGAAACCAAATGCACAGAGCCCGAAGGGAGATGTGCGCAGTTAAAAATGCACAGCCTCTCCATCCATAATGCGGGGTGGCATTTGAAACGTATGCGAAACCTGGCATGAAATTGAAAATCCGAAACCGAATCGTGGGTACAGGAAGCTGAATCGTGGTTACACCTGTTTGATTTAAGTATAATCAATTTTTAATCACTTAACGTATTTATAAACATACTTATAAATGAGCAGAAGTTAATTTATCAAAATCTTAATCATTAATTAGAGAAGACTACAAAGAATATGCCAGTATCTTTAATTGCCAACCCTAAAATTAAAATTTATAATTAAAAAATTGATTAATTCACCAATTCCAATAATATAAATATTAATTTTAACATAATATAAATATTAATTTTTGTATAAGCACACATAATTATTTTTATTAATTTATCTCAGAAAATTTTTTACTCACTCAAAAAACAAAAAATACAAAAAATAGACTAACATAAAAGAAATAAGTCATATGTCTATATAGTTGACCGGAGGTTTTTTTAAGAGTATCATGTCTAGCTTAAAACATAGTTAAAAGAGAAAACTAAACTTATAGGAAGCTATGTTATATCCATTACTTTTTATATTAAAAACAAAAAAATCTGTACATACTTTTCAGTGAGCTTGGGGATTTGCAATTGAGTCATGAGGTATATTAGGTGTTGATTGTGTGGTGCTCTTAGGTGATAAGGTTGTTATCATTGTGCTTGAGGATGAGAAACGAGATAAAACTTTTTTAAGGAGCAGATTGGACCGTTTAAGTGTAGATGGATAGTGTTTTGGGTGTTCTCATGTGTCTCATTGGTTTGCATTTGCAACATTTGTCCCAACAATGTATTTAGGTGACAATATAAATCGTTACAATATTTTTACCAACTATGTTTTGATGTGCCAATATAAATCATTACAACATTTGTACCAACTATGCAACTATGCTTTGAGGTGCCAATATAAATCAACCATCTTATAGTACTTGGTTTTGTGCCATATCATCTTACCCACATCCATAAATCACTTGGTTATTGGATCTTCCACCTCCTAGTCATGATTCTTTCCAATTGAATTTCATCTACCATTTCTTCCAGTTAACCGTAAAATCGAGGCGGGGTGGCCACCTTGAAGTTCGCGGCAACAACATCAACAGTACGTTGCAACCAGGTGGTGAGTGTTCCTATCCAATCATGGCTATTAGATGCGTCACTCTCACTCCCGTATCCACGATGTTATTTGTGTCTATATGCCATCTAACCAAAAGCTTTCCTCCTGGTTCCAAATATGAAATGTTGCATGGAGGGGCAAACCCCCCTCAATGTCAATGCACAGAGCTTATCGCATAAAATAAATATTATCATAGTTAATAAAAAAATAAAATATTGATTAAAATTTAAAAAATTAAAAAATAATAATAATTATAAATTATTAAAAAAATAATTAAATATAGCAATTATAAAATAATAATTTTTAAAAAAACATAAAAATTACTTTTAAATTTAAATTATAATTAGTATTATATAATAATAATAATAATAATAATCTATTTTTAAGGTCACGGTCAAGCCACATCAAATTGGTGTATGAGATCCTATATGAAACCCCCTTGTTTGTGGGACAAGGTAGGGAGCTATACATACCCTACTCTCCTCTGGATTTGAACTTGTGACCTCTTAAGAAGAAACATATGTTCTTAAACATTAGGCCCACTTAGGCATTCTCATACATTTGATACTTAAACACATTAAATACAATTAAAAAAAAAGTACACTCTTCTTTTTATTTTAGATAGCATAAATATTTCCTCAATAATTAATATCAAATTTATAAAATTATATATATATATATATATAATGATAATGATGATGGACATCCATTAAAACCAATTGATATCACCTATAAAATTATATTTAATATTTTTGGTTGACATTTATAACATAATTTTAACATAAACTTTATAATTTTATATTTTTGGTTGACATTTATAGCATAATTTTAACATAAACTTTGAGTAATTGATCCTTTATATCAACCATATAAAATTATATTTATAAATTATTAGTTGACCTTCTATGTACAGTTTTAACTTATAAGTGAAATTGGTCATTGCATTTATAAGGTTATTTGGCATATGGTCTATCGTAATAATTTGATCAAGTCGATCAACTCTTGTACTTAGAAATTACTCTTCCATCTTTTATGGAAGTTTAATGTGGCATCTTCTTTTATTCACAAACTAGTTTAACTCGACATCTTCCTTAGTGGTTTAAATTTGATTCATAAATAACTACTCAGATGGTGATGGCATACTTATGAAGTTTAACTCAACATAATCATAAGTCTAAATTTGATTGGTAGTTGTTTGAATTGAACTACAATCAGATTATAGTAGAAAGCTCAACAATAAATCAATTATAGTAGAAAGATCACCAATAAACTCGGAATGGAATCCTAGAATTATGGATCTAAAACCTTCTATCATCTAAAATTAAACTATAGTAAAACAATTCACAAAGAAAGTACCAGTAGAATTCTAAAGTTTCGACATTATTTTCACATCACCTTTAATAGAAATATGGATTTTATAGAACACCTAAATTGCTTCTAAAAAATTAAAACTTGAGTTTATCAAGAGTCTTGGTAAATATATCAGCCACATTATAATTTTTGTTAACAAAAATCAAATTAATTTCCTTTGATTCAATCTTCTCTCTCACGAAGTGGTGTTGTAGGTCGATCTGTTTTGATCTTACATGATATATTGGATTATGTGCCAATTTGATAGCACTTTGATTATCACAATTGATGCATAATGGACCATTTTGCTCCTCTTCAACATCTGTAAGAATTCTCCTTAACCAAACAACTTCATGGGTAGCACTACTCAAGGCTTTATACTCGGATTTTGTTGATGAAAAATAAACAGTTGGTTGTTTCTTGTTATTCTATGACACAACCCCCAATCCTATATGAAATGGATAACCTGAGGTAGATCTTCTATCATCAAGATTTCCTACCCAATCCGAATCAGAAAAATCGATGAGTTCAACATCAGATTCATCAGTACACATAATACCACAATTTATTGTTCATTTCAAGTATTAGAGGACTTTCTTTGTAGCTTTCCAGTGGCTCTCATAAGGCTTGGGCATGAACTTACTAAGGATGCTCACTGAGTATGAAATGTCTAGTTTGGTAGTGATTTGGTAGTTCAAACTTCCCACCAACTAATAGTTCAAACTTCCCACCAACTAATGATATTAAGTATCATCTGCCTCTTTAGTTCCATCCTCATTGTATAACTTTGCATTATATTCTAAGGGAGTTGATATTTCTTGACATTAACTCATATTTAACTTTCTAAGAATTTCTTTTGTGTATTTACTTTGAGTGATTAATGTCTTACCAGGTTTTCTCCAAACCTCAAGTCCTAAACAATAATGTAATTCACCAAGTTCTTTCATTTCAAATTCTTGAAGCAACTCACTTTTAGTCTTTTCTATTAACTTGCATGCACTGCCTATAATAATGAGATCATCCATGTATAAATATATTAAAGAAACATTTCCTTCTTCATCGTTATTAACATACATGTTAGGATCATTTTTTCTTTTCAAAAAACCATTCTAATAAAAGAAGGTATCTATTTTTACATACCATGATCTTCATGTATGTTTCAAACCATACATGGATTTCCTTAATCTACAGACTAGATGTTCTTGTCCTTGCTTGACAGACCATTCAAGATGAACCAAATAAACCTCTGCCTCTAAATCTCCATTTAGAAAAGAAGATTTGACATCGAACTGATGTATTTTCCAATTATGTTTTGTAGCTAAGGAAATACATACTCTAATTGTATTCAATTTAGCTACTGGTCCAAAAGTATCATCGTAATCAATTCCCTCATTTTGTGAATATACTTTGCAATTAATCTTGCATTATGTTTATCAATTCTACCATCTTCTTTAAATTTAGATTTATACAACCATTTTCTTCCAATAGGGACATTGTTTTCATGTAGTTGAACTAATTCCCATGTTTGATTTTTCATAAGAGAGTCATATTCATCACTCACAACATTTTTCCACTTTTCATGTTCTTTAGCTTGATCATAGTGTACACGTTCTACAATATTCATTACATGGGACATCAATGCATAATATTTATATCTTATAGGTGGATGAGTTTGTCATGATGACCTCTTTGGTCCTTTGCTGCTTTCATCTCGTCTCCTTCTCTCTCGTGAATCTTCTCCACTTGATAAATCATGACTACTTGAATTGTCCATACTGCTTTTATTTCGTTCTTGAACATGTACATGTTCAAGTTCCTGTTTAACCATTGCATCTATTTGGACATGCTCATCATTTGTGTTATGCCAAGCATATTCATCATTCATTGTATCACCTCTATCCGCATTCTCATGAAACAACACATCTATACTTGCAAACAATTTATGTGAACTGGGATCAAACAATTTGTATGTTTTTTTATTAGTACAATACCCAATAAAAACACACTTGAATGATTTTTCATCAAGTTTTCTTCTCTCATCCTTTGGAATATGTGCAAAGTAAGTGGATCCAAACATTGTTAAATGAATGACGTTAGGTTTATAACCATGAAAAATATCAAATGGAGTTTGAAAATCTAATCTCTTAGTTGGACTTCGATTCTTTAAATAAACAACAACATTAATAGCTTATGCCCATAAACCATTAGAAATGTTTTTACCTTGAAGCATACTGCGAGAAAACTCCAATAATGTTTTGTTCCTTCTCTCAGCAATGCCATTTTTCTAAGGCGTATTAGGTAATGTAAATTTTGTTGGATTCCATTCAATTTACAATAACTTTTAAATGCAACTGATGTATATTCACCACCGTGATCAAATCTGAGAATTGTAATACATTTGCTTGTCTTTTTTTCAGCCATAGCTCTGAATTCTTTAAAATACTCAAATACATCATTTTTTCTCCTTAAGAAATAGGCCCAAGTATATCTACATCTATCATTAAAAAAAATTAAGAAAGTAGGAAGCACCACCAAGTGACCTAGTTTGCATACGTCTGCATACATCAATATGAATTAATTCAAGTATATCAGTTTGTCTTTTCTTTGTATGTATGTGAAAGTCCTCTCTATGTTGCTTACCAAGTGCACATGCTTCAAATGGAAAATGATCATTCTTCATAACAAGAAGACCTTCTACCATTGTTTTTCTTTGAAATAACATCAAATCATTGTAGTTGAGGTGCCCATACCCATGATGCCATAAATCTTTTGTTCACATTGTTGTGGACATCCAACTTATACAATCCACCAACCCTAGTACGTGTGAAAACAATCTTGTAGTGATCATGGACATATTTTACAACACACCTCAGCTTACCAAATTCCACTTTTAAATTATTATCACTGATAGTTGAAACATATATTAAATTCTTTCTAATACCAGGAATATACATCAAATCATGAATCTGTCTCAATTGTCCATTAGGTAAGTTCGCACTTATTACTCCATAGCTTTGAACTTTAATTTATTTATTGTCTTCTAAATAAGTGTGTGTTCCATCAATGTTTTCATAGTATTTATCATACCATTCTTTATGACATGACATATGGGTTGTTGCACCAGAATCTATGAAACATGCATTCTCATGATCAATTTCAATAGACAATGCAACTTTAGAAATAAATGACTTATGATTTTTAAATCCCTCATTGACTAAGGTGTCTTTATGCACACAATTCCCATTATGCCTTTTATATATTTTATTTGACTCATGATTCTTTCTTCTATAATAATCTTTAGCAATATTTTCAGGTTTTCCACTATATTCATATTCAATATTTATCTTAACATAAGAATCAGGATGTGCCATAACTTTCTGCTTTGCTTGAAATCTCCCTTTCTTCTTGTCCCATGGTTTATCTCTGCATGATATTTTACCTATTGCAATCAATGCCAAATCTGAGCCACTTGAGTCCCGCTCATAATTCTTCATTCTCTCTTCTTCGTGAAGAATAGTTCCATCCAATTCGTCAAAAGTAGGAGGTGTTTTTCAAGAAGAGAGTGCTGAAATAAAGACTTTATAATCTCGCACTAAACCTCAAAGCAATACTTACTAAATCACTAGTGGAACCCGTTTCACCAATATCACCCAACTTATCACTTAAATATTTAATTTGGGATACAAAATTACTTATTCTTTCATTGACTTCCATTTTGATAGATAAGAGCTT
>ML795596.1:215553-231436 GCA_009831015.1 Picea engelmannii | reverse complement strand
AACTTGATGTCCTTTCTGCAACCAAGAAACTCTGTAGGGTGTAGGATGTCTTTCTCTCTTCAATCCTAACTTTTCAACCATCTCTACAGAAACTAAATTATCAGTACTTCCATTATCAATAATCAACTTGCAACACTTACCTTATGATTTGCACATTGTTTTGAACAAGCTCTTCCTCTTCTCAGGTTCATGTACTTCTTTGCTTGGCTTTAGGAAAATTCTCCTCATCAACAAGGCTTCTCCTGCTTCTGGAATCTCAACATGATCCTCAGGTGCTTTCTGTTCAATCTCAGCTTGTGCAACTTGAACATTCCCCTGTTTTGCTGCTCCTTCTGGACAATCCCAAGACATATGTCCTAGTTTTCCACAAGCATAACATCTAACTTCGTGGTTTTTGGCTCTTCCTTGGCCTCTCTGAAAAGATCTTATTCCTTTGAAGGCTCTTCCTTTTTGGGTTTGTTCTGGCTGATTTGATGTTTCGGCTTCACCTTTCTGAACTGAAAATTTTCCTTTTCCAGTTTGTTGTCCCTTACCCCTGTAAGGCTGACCTTTTCCTTTCCTTGAGTTGTTCCTCCTATTCAGTTTCTCCTCCACTTTCAAAGCACATTGATATGCTTCTTCAACTGATTGAGGTGAAAACAAACTCATCTCATCTTGAATGTCAAATTTAAAACCATTCATGTATCTGGCTACTTTCTCAGAAGTATCCTTTGGTATCCAACTCTAATATTCACTTTGTAAAATTCCTCTGTATATTCTCTGACAGTAAGAAATCTTTGTCTCAAGTTCTGCATCTGTCTGTACAAGGCTAATTGGTAATCTTTAGGTAAGATTTTCTCCTTTAATTTAGCAATCATTCTATTCCAACTTCTAATTGGTTGTTTTTGCAATCTTCTTCTTTCTGCTTGTACACCATCCCACCAAAGTAAAGCATGTCCTTTAAGTCTAGTCACTACAAACTTTACCTTTTTATCTTCAGCTACTTCAACAAAATCAAAATGCTTATCCATGGAATTTATCCAATCAACTAATTCCTCAGGATTTAATCATCCATCATATGCATTTACTTCTAGTCTTGGTTTTGAGCTAGCCCCAATGATTTCCCTTAATAACTTCAATCCAATATTCTCATCTGTTATTCCTTCAGGTTCAGATTCATCTTCCTGTTCATTTTCACTAACATCACCTGCTACAAGATCTCTTCTTCCAGCTTCTCTCATGGCTGCTATCTCTTCTCTGAGACTTCTCAATTCTTCCAATACTTCTACATTGGCTATAGGTCTACATCCTTGACCTCTTCTACCTCATCCTACTCTGAAATCCATGTCTGAGGGTAAGAAATCTGTTTTTAAAGTATCACTGTTCATACTTTCTTTTGCCTCGATTACTGGTAAAGGTGAAAAATAAATTTTCCCTTTCATATACAATGCTACTATTTCTCAGATCTCGCTCTGATACCACTTAATGTAGCTGGTATTAGTGAAAATCTAAATCACAGAGCTAAACTTAGCTATCTGTCGCTATAATTGGCAGTTTGGTTCCTTTTTGACAAGACTCCTCTTGGATTGGTGGATTAAACACTTTTTGTTTTGATAGCACCCAACGGAAATATTGCTAAGCACCTTACAACCATGCGACATGACCATAACCCAACGGAGAATTCACTAACACTTTTTCGTACTTACCTTCAATCTCTGCTTCCATACATCGATGGACACGTGGCTGCAACGGAAAACACCAAATGCATCGGGGTTTGCACCCTCCTCTTTCCGCTGCGATCTGGATCGCCGATCCTTTTCTATTTGATTCCGCTCAGATCTCGATCGTCTGTCTTCTGGATGATTGGCACCGTTGATCCCAACACTTATAGAATGAAATATCAGTTCGTTACAGTATGGCTTCGATTCCAGGGATTATTAAAACAATATCGACAGATCATATGAGGACAAAGATATCATAATTACACACAGACGAATAGGGTTTCTCACACAACAAAATGTTGCACAATAAAAGAAAACTTTATTGATGAATTATTTCTCTGCTCTGCAACTATTCCATGCATTCTCTCCACCTTTCTCTTGTCTCTCTCATCCTCCCCTTTACAATCGAACTTAGTTTTCTTAAATACAATTCAAAACTTAGGTTTTTCAGATCCACAAAGTCTGAATCGAATCCACTTAGATCCTACAATTTTTGCTTGTAATCCTAACTTCTCCTACAGCTATTACATTGTTAGGATTCGAGATCCTTTGACAATTTATTCAATTTGAACTAAATACAACACAGTAAATTTAAGAGCACCCACTCTCTTTAGTAAATTTTGGCTTTGACTTTCGACAGTCATAGATCTTCTAGAACTGTGAGCTTATTCTCCTGCATCATATTGGGTGATGATTCGAGCCTTCCAAGGGGAGGATTGGAGAGGAAAATTTTTCTAACAATGCTAGGAAGGAGATACTAATTAAGAAATGATCCATCCTGGTAACAATGTGGTCAGGGCCTGCTCTTTTATTGTTCCAAGAAAATGATCCCTTGTCTGGGGGAACATCATATATAAGTCCAAATTCAATATGAGATCATATGTTTTTTCCCTAAATTGGTCTCTCACTATGGATCCCCATCATTTTTCTTTAAGGATTATTCTGACATTAAAATCTCTCGCAATGATAAGGTTCTGGAGAGGGTTAAATTTTGCTAGATCTAAAATAGAACCCCAACATTCCATTTTTCCCAATAATTGTTTGGAGTATAGACATTAATAATGGAGAGATTCATACACGTGGTAATAATGGAAAGTTACCATCAACCAACATTGATATTGTCAACACTCCACCAGTTTCAAAACTTGTGTATTCCACATTGTGCATAAGCCGCCCAGTGCACCTATGGAACTTATGGATTTACCATTTCCTACTTTCCAAATTAATTGCATGTCCTAGAGATATTCCTTCTCCCTCATCTTAGTCTCTTGGAGTAGAAGGATTAGGGGATTTTCTACTCTTATTAATTTTCTGACTTCTTCATTTTTTTCCTTGCTCCTTAGACCCATAGAGTTCCAAGAGACTACTTTCATTATTTACCTATGGTTTTTTGTGTCCCACCTTTAGAGGGATGAGAGGATACATCATTAGTGTTATGGATTTTCTTGAAAAGACCTCTTTTCTAAGGTATTCCGCCATGGTAGTTTTAATTCCTAGTTCTTTTTCCTGATCTCCTTCCTTTTCCCTTCAGTTTGTATTACTATTTTGTATGATTTTCCTTTTTGTAGTCGGATGGGTAATTTCGGGTTCCGAGTCACTTTCACAGTTTCCTTGATTCTCTTCCTCATAGTTTAATGGGATCCCTGCCGAAGGATGGGAGGGAACAACTATCAGATGAGACTCACATCCACTCGAGGAATGAGATTCCTTTGCTTTGCCTTTTCAGTCCTCTTTATTTGCATCTTCTTTATTTTTCATTTCATTTCCCTCCTGGGCTTCAATAGTTTTTTTAACAATTTCTTCAAGAATTACAAGACTCTCATAACTATTTTCTCTAGCCTCACCTCTCTAGGTTGTTCTTTGGGTTCAAGTGTGGGGAGCAGATGATTTTTCTCCTTTTCCATGAGCATGGGGAGTTGTTTTTGTATTTCCTATGGTTTTCTTTATTTTTTGTTGCTTCCATTGTTCGTGATTTTTCTCCTCTGGTTGGGATGATTTCACTTGCAAACATATTTTAGAAAAATGTCCATATTTATGGCAGGCCTTGCACTTAAACAAAATTTGTTCGTAGTCCACTTGTTGATTGTATGACCAACTATCCAAGGTGATGCAATCCCCCTACTTCAGCAGGGTTCTGCAACCTCCCAGTCTCTGGATCATTCTCTTCCATGAGACTAAATGGCCCTTTGTCTCTTGCTAGAATCCTTTCGATGTATCCACAGGTCCCTTCATCCTCTTGTATAGGTCTTGAGAAAACCTACGTGCGCCTCCTTTTCGCATTTCAGGGTTTTGTGATTTTGTGAGCCGGGACTCCATGTCTCCTGACTCCTGGTCTCTTGAACACCTGACCCCTGAAATGTTGAGATCTACCCATGACCATGTTTCGCCTTTTGGGATTTCAGAATTTGTGATTTTGCGATTCCGGTGATAGAGGGTTATTGGTCCTTCAACCTCCCAGGTCTCGAAATGTTGAAAAGAGCTTAACAGGCTTTGGCTCCTCCCTTAGCCTCCGTCCACATGACCATATCTCTATGTCCATGCTATTGATTTTCGTGATTCATGGAATCGCGATGCAACAACTCCCCTGTTCTATGTCTTTCGAAATCCCAGTTCACGAAATGCCGAACTGGCTTTGCGCTTGCTCCTTAAGGGTTTCATGATTAAGGGAATCACGATGCAAGGGTCCCTCCATTCCCCTTTTGAACCCCCAGTGGCTGAAATGTCGAAATGTCCCAGCACCTTATCCTCTGGGTTTTTGTGAATCACAACTTCAGGTTTTGCGATTTCGAGAAATCTGATTGCAAGGGATATCTCTGCCCCTGGGAACCCCCAGTGGTCAAAATGTCGAATTGTCAAAAGGGATGATTGGGCCTTTTACCAAAAAGGAATTTCATATTTCATGACTTCGCGGATCCCGATGCAAGTTCTTCGACTCTTCAATTCTCGAAGCCCGAAATGTCGAAATGCCGGGGACCAAGACTTCACAAGTCAAGCATCCCGTCCCTTCACTCTTTGAGCCTCTGATTTCCGAAACACCGAAATGCCAAAATGTCTTGGCATTCAATCAATGGCTCATAGCGATCCTTAGGGTCGACAGTTCTGGTCGAATCACGATTTCGTGATTTCACGGTTCGAGATTCTGAAAGACAAGAGTCTCTGTCTTTCCAACTCCCGGTACCCGAAATCCCAAAATGGGCATCGAGAAACTCTCGCCGCTAACCCCCTCATAGATCCACTTGAGTCAATGGCTTGCAGGGTTTCTATGTTCCTCCTCGAGGACTCTCCACCTTTTGTTCAGATCTTTGAACTCCCCTCATCTGGATCTATGCAGTGTTAAAGTCTGTGCTCCTTCTTCCAATCAGAAGATCCATGGGAATTTCCACAGCAAGCCAACGCTCAACGGTGTTCCTCCTCCTGAGCTTTTACTTGATTCCGACTTAGAATATTTTCTAAGTCTACGACGACTCAACCTTCATTCCTTCCAGGGAATGAATTCCTGGTCTCGACAACACCTTCCGAAGTATTATTCCTCCTGATCTTTGGCTGGTTCAGACTTCGATCTCCCACACACTCCTTGCATATGAGGGATTTCGATAACTAAGATCCACGGTGTTCCTCTCTAGGTCGATGCACACCTTGCAGAGCTTCCAATGAAGAGAAACAATTGAAACTAGGAAAATTCATAGTTCCATCCACTTGTTCATGAAAAGAGAAAATGACAGGAAAATGCACACAGTCCAAACACCACACATTTGGATCAATTTTCCATTCTGTTATATTCAAAAGTTTCCAATGGCTACAGATTACCTTCAAAATTAAAGCAACTCAAAAAAATTTAGATCTCATGTTACTTCATAGTTCTCTCCTACAACTAAGTTCTCTCTATATTCCATCTCTCTTTAAATGGGTGTACAAACTTCTACATAATTCAAAAATGTTTCTAGGGTTTTCCCCTGGCTACTTGCCTACTCTAAACCTTATCCTATGATATCTTAGTCTATTCATATTCCAGAGCTGAAGTGGAAACTTCATCTCTGTTTACAATTTCAAAAACCTTCTTCAAAGGGAAAAATCTGGCACCCGTTCAAGCGTGCCTCCAAAGGTGAATTTCAGGGTTGAGTGGAGGCGTATTCCAAAATCAGTTGTAAATTTTGACATTGAAGTTCTGAATACATATCACATGTTGGGTGGTCCCGCCTTTGCGCTCTTTCCAACGATGCTCTTGCATCATACTCCCCTTGACAAAAATTCATGGACTCCTATCCATGAGCTCCTCTACTGACTTTCCCTACTTCTGGATAGCAGCTTTGTTTTCCCAAATGGAATATTCTATTGGGTGTCCTTTCCATTTCACCATATATTCAAAATAATTCATCCTCCTGGTCTTCTTTGCAATCCTCTAATCAACAATTTTATCCATCTACGGCTTTTTGTCACAGGCATCTGTTTCTCCCAGTGAATATTTCCTTGATCTTATGACCCTTCTATGTCCTCTTTCCTGTAAGGGTACAGGTCTGAAACATTGAATATGGGTGAAATTCCCACACCATCTGGAAGCTCAATCACATAGGCGTTTGCATCAAACTTCCTCAAGATCTTACAGGGTCCTATCTTCTTCATCTTCAATTTGTTATATGTTCCCCTAGGGAACCTTTCCTTTTTGAGATGTGCTAAAACCTGATCTCCTACTTCAAATTGAAGTTCCCTGTGATGTTGATCAGCTCTGTGTTTGTATTTCTGATTAGAACTCTATAATTGTTCTTTGATCCGATCATGGAGTCTCTACACATCAACAACAAAATCCTCTGCTCTAGCGCTTTTGATCTCTCCCTGTTCCAAGTCCCTTAACTTAGACACTACCCTGGGTTGCATTCCATAGAGTATTTGGAACATGCTCCTTCCAGTGCTTCTATTTGGTGAGTCATTGTTTGCAAATTCTGCTTGTGGCAAAATCTGATCCCATTGGTTATGGTGTCCAGTAACTAGGCTTCTCAATAAGTTTCCCAAACTTCTATTTACCACCTCAGTCTGCCCATATGTCTGAGGGTGATAACCTGAGCTGAAGCATAAATATGTCCCCATATTCTTCCACAACATCCTTCAAAAGTGACCAACAAATTTTATGTCTTTGTCTGAGACAATGTTCCTGGGTAGGCCGTGAAGTCTCACAACTTCTCTGAAAAATAGATTTGAAACATGTGTTGCATCATTGGTCTTCTGGCATGGGATGAATTGTGCCATATTTGAAAATCTATCCACCACCACAAATATGGAATCAAAACCTCTTTGTGTTCTTGGCAATCCCAACACAAAATCCATGCTTATTGCATCCCAAGGCCTCTCTGGTATTGGGAATGGTTGATACAATCCAGTGTTTTGTCTTTTCCCCTTTCAATGTTGGCAGATCCTACATCTTTTAACAAAATTTATCACCTCTATTCTCATACCTAGACAATAGTATGAACTACTCAATTGTTCAAACATTTTATCGTGGCTGAAATGTCCAGCCAATCCTCCACTATGCTTTTCCTTCAAAAGATTGTCCCTCATTGAGCATCTTGGTATCCACAATTGATTTCCTTTGAACAACAATCCTTCCTGAACCATATACTATGTCCACTGACTTCTATATCTCAGTACAGAGCTTGTACATGCTTCGTAGGCCTCGTTGAAATCTGAATCATCACAATACATATCCTTAAGGTGTTCAAACCCCAAGGTCTTCACCTGGAATTCCTACAAAATTAAACATCTCCTGCTTAATGCATCGACAACTTTGTTAGTATTCCCAACAATATGTTTTATGAAAAAAGTAAAATTTTGCATAAATTCAACCCATTTTGCATGCCTCTGATCTAGTTTTTCTTATCGAGTTATGAATTGTAAAGATTGGTTATCGCTGTACAAGACAAACTCTTGCAGGACAAGATAATGACTCCATTTCTTCAAAGCTTGAATTATGGAATAAAAATCTTTTTTGTATGTGGATTATTTCCTCTTAGTCTCATTCATCTTCTCACTGAAATAGGGAACAGGTTGATTGTCTTGACTCAGAACTGCTCCTATTGCAACTCCACTTGCATCACATCTTACCTGAAATGTCTTTTCGAAATTCAGCAAGACCAGAACTGGTCGTTCTTTTATCTTCTCCTTCAGTATATTGAAGCTCTTTTCAGCTTCCTCTGTCCATTTAAAATACTTGTGCCTCATCTTCACTGTATCCATCATTGGTGCACAAATCCCACTTAAGTCTCTAATGAATTTTCTATAAAAACTTGCTAAACCATGAAATTTCCTTACCTCGAACATGTTCCTTGGCGACAACCATTCTCTGATCGCTTTCACCTTCTTTGGATCCATCTTCAGTTGATTCGACGAGATCACGAAGACCAAATAAATGAGTTTTGTCTTAATAAAAGAGGATTTCTTCAAATTGATCAACAACTTCTCCTGTTGTTGTCTTCTCATTACTAGCATTAGGTTCCTCAAATGCTCCTCTTTAGTCCTGCTAAAGACCAGTATATCGTCCAAATATACAACCACAAACTTGCCATTGAAATCTTTCAGAATTTCGTTCATCGACCTCATAAAAGTACTTGGGGCATTTGTTAGGCCAAATGGAATAACCAACCACTCATACAGACCTTCATTCGTCTTAAAGTATGTTTTCCATTCATCACCTTCTCTCATCCTGATCTGGTGATTTCCACTTTTCAGATCTATCTTAGAAAAGAAATTTGTTCCACTTAAGCAATCCATTAAGTCATCCATTCTCAGTAAATGGAATCTGTACCTCATGGTGATCTTGTTGATGGATCTCAAGTCTATGCACATTCTCCATCCTCCATCTTTCTTTGGGCTTAACAAAGTTGGTACTGTGCATGGGCTCAAACTTTCTCTGACTAAGCCCTTATCTAGCAACTCTTGGAATTGGTTCTTCACCTCCTCATTTTCTTGAGGTGTTAATATTTATGCTTCCTTGCTTGGCAGGCTTGATCCTGGTATCAAGTTGATATGATGACTGATACTCCTGATGGGTGGTAATGAGTTTGGCAGCTCGTCCACCACTATATCAACAAAATTATCCAGCAACTCCTGAACTTCTTCAGGTAGATCATTCAGTGATGTAGTTTTAAGTATGACTCTGGGCTTCCTCACCACAACGAACTACATCTCCTCTTCTTCCTTGACTTCTTTCAGGAGTTCCTTCCCATTCATGAGAAGTATGCTTGTGCTGGCTTCCTTCTTCACTCTCTTCTCCTCCATTGGCAGTAACATATGCATCCTACTATTCTTCTCCAATGTATATGTATTCTTCCTTCCATCATGAATGGACTGTGTTGTGTCGTTAAACCCACACGGCTATAGTGATAACCCCACCCGAAGAGAGGAAATCACACCACCAAAGAAATTTGGAAGGAAGTCACTTAGTACATATAGGGAAATTTGCACAGGACAAAGGCGAGAGGCCTCGAGATTTATAAAAATTCATGGGATAAATCTTGCAATAATTTTTCATGATGTCAATGTAGACCATAAGGAAATCCAAGTATGAGGATAATTGACAGGAGAAATGAAACATGTATTTGGATACTACCTTGTCAGACTGGAAGAAGTTCTGCCAAGGCATTTCTAGGGGTGATGAAGCTCATGGGTTGATGCCTTCTAATATAACCATCCCCATTTGATCACTTATCTTCGTTCTCTCATTTGTTGCACCTGACACCTCCCTACTAAAACACACAAGAGAATATGTGCGAGGAGGAACTCCTCTTATCCTCAAGATGGTTCTTTGGTACTTCCCATAGCCAGTGCAATTAACCACCTTCCCAAAAATCTCTCGACATCTTGTCCACGTTCACGTGTTGGAGAACATGTGTTGCAATGGCGAGCCATGCATCACCCACCAAAGATCATGGGCCCAATGAATCACTCTAGGGTCTGGTTTCATGGAAAGGGGGATGAAGTTTCTTGATCACCAACCCCCAAGTGACCTGGGGCCTTTTCTATGGCCTTATTGGTCATTTTATCTTCCTTTTCATTGTTGTTTTGGAGGATGTAGAAACAATTTATTTGCATGGATCCTGGGAGCATGAGAACTATGTTTATTAAAATTATTAGGATCGTGTTATGAGGAGAGGAACCCCATATTATTTTCCTTATTATCGTCTTCCAGTCTCGCACTACATTAAAAATTTGAATTTCCCTTTTCTTTTCCAAATCTATCCCTTGGATCAGGGTGTAAACCTCCACTTTGTTGTTTTTTTTTGTCCCCAAATTCCATAAAGAGTCGAAGACTCTATTTCCTCCGGGCTACAAAATAACCCCCCCTGCCTCGCATCTGCCTCCCCTAGGTTTCCTTTGGATGATCCATCAAAATAGAGTCTGTGCCCAGATTAAGAAGAAATCCATTGCTCAAAACTGAAAGAAGAAGAATGAAGCTGTCAATATGATTGTTGTGAAGACTTGGAACATGAAGAGTGTTGAAGGTTAAATTTCGAAATCCAAGATTTTTCATCTCTACTCCACCTAGATTGATCATGTAAGCCCAACCTTTTTTATTTTAAAATATCTGTCATCTAGGAAGTTTCCTTGATTACTATATATTGTCAGTGGATCTATTTATTATGAAAAAAACTTCTATTTTAGGACAACTAGATCTGGAAACTCACGAATTTATGAGAATATTTCCACATTTTTTTAAATACATCTTTCCCTTTGAAGGATCATTGATATTAATTTTCCTATTTTCCCATTAAGGTTTTAAATTTAGAAGGTTGTCTTACCCGATGAGACAACTCTTGATAAATTGATGAGACAAATATTGATACATTGTAGCCCAAGTTTTCTTAGAGAAGGGACACTCCCAAAAAATATGTTCTATTGTTTCATGGCTTCTTTGGAAAACACAACAGAGGAAAGGGCCAATGAACCCTATTTTCATCAGGTTTTTCACTGTTAGGATATTTCCATGTGCTAATGTCCAACAAAATAAATTTATTTTGGAAAGTGCATCTGAATTCCAAATATTTTTCCACCAGGTTGTTTCAATAAAGGTTCTTTGAGTTGGCTAAGGGTGTTTTATGTCCTTCTCTCACTATGTATCCTCATGTACCCCATCCTTTGTTGTCCTAGATGTTCTAATGAAGTAGGGAATTTCCCTTAAGGGAATTGAACAAGACTTATGCTTGTTTTTATAGCTGGGGAGGAATATTTCCAAGCTTCCAACCCTTTCCAGAGCCGTCCTCATTCCATTCAAAAATATCATGCAACGAAGATATTTTATTTGATAACATCCATCCTTTTAATTCTTCAATGTTTGTGTTATTGTACAAGGGGGAAGCCCATGATTAAGTCTTTCCATAGGATAATTGATTTTCCATTTCCTAGAACACATGATATTTTTTCATTGAAAAAGGGAATGGAGGTCTGAAGAAGTTTCTACATGGGAGACCCAAAGTGACACACTAGTTCTAGGTCTACAAAACACTTTCTATTTCCAATATTTTATTTCTTGACAATAGATGATTTCCACCACTGTTTACTTCTTGTTACAAATGTATGAAGTAGTTTGGCACCGGAAGTGATGTTGACGAACTATGGATCCCTAATTCCCAGATCCCTATGCTCCTTAGAAGATGAGACTATATTCCAATTCACAAGATGGAATTTTTTTGAGTTGGACTTGCCTCCTTGTCATAGGAATTTTCAGATGAGATAGACCATATATTTTTGTACTCCCACGGGCACCATAAGAGATGAAAACTGAAAAAGAGGTAGGGAGGAAACAATTTATTTGATTAACACCAATTTCCCTATAGGGTTGATCCAAATATCCTCCTAGGGTTCCATTTTCTCTCTAAATGTCAGAATAATTACATGCCAATATACTCTAGGGAAGGACTTCAGGCATATTGGAAACTCAAGGTATTTAAAGGATTTCCATTCATTTGAGACATGAAAGCCAAGGTTTTGCGAAATCCATACTAGGCATTGATCCTTGATGTTCCACACATAGATTTGACTTTTGTGGTTGTTTATGTTTCCTCCTGAAACCATGATGAAGTTGTCTAAGACTTTTTTTATTCACCTTGCGATGACTTTAGATGCTCCACTGAGTAAAAGGGTGTCATATGTGAATTGGGAGTGATTGATTATCTTGAATCCTCTTGTAATACAGATCTTGGGGATTGAACCATCTTTGCATTCCCAATCTATTTTTTTGTTAAGGGATTCATGCACGAGAACATAAAAAATGGGGGAAATGGGACATCCCTATCTTAAACCTCTGGAGTATTTAAAGAAAGGGGTTGGTCTACCATTTATCATGGGAGCGATCCAGGGACTAGTTATACAAGAACCAAACTAGGAGATGAATGTTTGATCGAATCCAAATTTTTGCATCACTTCCTTGAGAAAATCATGACTTACTATGTCAAAGGCGTTGGCCATGTCCATCTTCATAACCATACCTACTTCCCCCCTACTAAAATTGGAGTGGATTTCTTTCTCGACTAGGATGAATTAGTCCCATATTTGTCTTCTTAGAATAAAACACCTTTATTGGGTAGGATCAATGGATTAGGAAAGGGTTTAAATCTATTAAAAATTATCTTAGATATGATTTTATAAGAAACATTATAGAGAGAGATTGGGTGGAATCTATCAAAGGAGGCAACCCCTTTTTCTTTCAGGATTAACACCAATAATGAGGATTTTGTAGCTCCTCCCATTCTATTTGATTTTTGGACATACCTGAGCATTATGATGAAATCAAATTTTATTATAGACCAAAATATTTTATAAAAATCCAGTGTAAACCCCTCAGGACCTAGACCTTTATCTTGATGAAACTGTTGAATAACTTTGAATATTTCATCTTCTTTAATTCTCACGTTTAGCTTGAGATTATCCATTTCTGGAATCATATGCAGGGTATGGGAAAGAAAGTGATTACTTAGAACTTTGTCTATGTCACCCTCTCAGGAGTAAAACTCAATGAAGTTCTTTGTAGCTTGATTTTTTATTTTTTCAAGGTCACTTATAATTTCACCAGACAACATTTTTAATTTTGTTATCTGGTTTATCCATTCCCTTGCTTTAGTCTGTATGTGGAAGAAAGCAGTGTTTTTATGTCCCACTTGTGACCACAAGGTTATAGAATTTAGTCCCCACATGGATTATTCTTCTAATAAGGCATGGATGTATTCTCTATGTGCCTCATTCTCTAGTTTTAGATCATTTTTTTGAACTTCAATTGTTTCTACTTCCTCTTGCACTTCTTCTAGATTTAGCTTTTTTTCCATTACTTTGAGGTGAATAGGGCGTGAGAAAATTTTAGCCCAATATTTGAGGGAGATTTGGTGAGATTTAGGTTTTGTTCCTATATGTGCATTGGGAGTCATAAATCCATTGGGACCGAGTACAAGCGACTAGGGGGAAAATATTAGGATGGTCCATCCATAAAGGGTTGATATTGAAGGGAATGGCTACCGAATTGATCTCATGAGCAAAGGCCAAGGATATTGGGTGATGACTCGAGCCTGCCTAAGGGAGGATTGAAGAGGAATTGTTTTCCAACAATGGTAGGAAGGAGTTGCTAATTAAGAAATGATCTAGCCTGGTGCAATGTGGTCAAGGCTTTCCCTTTTGTTGTTCCAAGTAAATGATCCCTTGTCCGGGGGAACATCATGTATATGTCCAGATTCGATATGAGATCATACATTTTTTCCTTAAATTGGTCTCTCACTATTGATCCCCCTGGTTTTTCTTTAAGGATTATTGTGATGTTAAAATCTCCCGCAATGATAAGGTTATGGAGAGGGTTTACCTTTGCTAGATCTCAAATAGAATCCCAACATTCAATTTTTTCCCAATAATTGTTTGGAATATAGACATTGCTAATGGAGAGATTTATATGGGTCGTAATAATTGAGAGAGTTACCATCAACCAACTTTGAGATCGTTGACATTCCACCAGTTTCAAAACTTTTGTATTCCACATTATGCATAAGTCACCCAATGCACCTCTGGAACTTATGGCTTTACCATTTCCTACTTTCCAAATTAGTTGCCTGTCCTAGAGGGATTCCTTCTCCCTCATCGTAGTTTACTGGAGTAGAAGGATTAGGAGCTTTTCTACTCTTATTAATTTTCCAACTTTTTTTTTTTTCCTTGCTCCTTAGACCTCTAGAGTTCCATGAGTCTACGTTCATTATTTACCTATGCTTTTGTGTGCCCCCCCTTTAAAGGGATGGGAGGATACACCGTTAATGTTATGGGATTTTATTGACTTGACCTCTTTTCTAAGGGCTTCCCCCATGGTAGTTTGAATTCCTAGTTCTTTTAACATATCTGCTTCCTTTTTCCTTTTTGTTTCTATTAGTATTTCGTGTGAATTTCCTTGTTCTAGTGGGATGGGTAATTCCAGGTTTCAAGTAACTTTTAGAGTTTCTTTGATGCTCTTCCTCATAGTTTAATGCGATCCCTGTCAAAGGATGGGAGGGCACAATTGTCATATGAGACTCACCTCTACTCGAGGGTTGAGATTCCTTTGATTTTCCATTTCAGTCCTCTTTATTTGGAGATTTTGATTTTTCATTTCATTTCCCTTCTGGGCTTCCATAGATTTTTACACAATTTCTTTAAAAACTACACAACTCTCATACCTATTTTGACTGGCTTGGGGTTTGAGTGTTGGGAGAAGATGATTTTTCTCCTTTTGCATGAGCCTAGGGAGTTGTTGTTGTCTTTCCTGTGGTTTTCTTTATTTGTGGTTTCTTCCATTGTTCCTAATTCTGCTCCTCTGGTCAGGATGATTTCACTTGAAAACATCTTTTAGAAAAATGTCCATATTCATGACAGGCCTTGCACTTAAACATAATTTGTTCATAGTCCACTTGTTGAATGTATGACCAACTATCCAAGGTTAGTTGAATAGCCTATGGTAGTCATTTTTTCAGATCTACCTCTATACATATTCTGTCACATGCTTGAAGGTCGTCTCATGGTTTGGCACGATCAATATATTTTTCGAAGGAGTTTCCTATCTTTCTTAGGGTTTCACCATTCCAACAATGCAGAGGGAGAAATGTGAGTCTTACCCAGACCGAACTATGTAGGGGATGTCATCTTATGGGTTGAAATATTGGGTCCATTTGTTTAGATACATTCCTTGAGATCCCATGAAATAGGGGCCACTACAAAATATTAGATCAGTATCTTCTTTTTTTTTTTGAACAGGAAAACAAAAAACCCCTTACTACAAAAAGCCGAGGAGAATTGGCCCTAGATCATCTTCTTCTAGTTTAGAACTAGCCAGTGATGCATGACCTTGGGGGAACTCCATAGGCCTATAAAGTTCCCAATGAGACTATTTTCATCGAGCTAATGTAGGATGAAGAGGAAATTTTGGGATTTTCTCCATTTTTTTCACAAATCTTGTTGGATCTTGTTTCACCGATGAAGCCATGGTATGCGTGCGCCCCAGGTTTCAAGAAACCCTAGATAGAGAGCTTGCTAGTGCTTAAAAATCCACATAGAAATATTTTAATTATGGTTCACATTGAAATTATTTTTTTCTTATTAATATATTTTTAAATGCCACATGTCAACTCCATATTAAGCATTGAAGGAATTAGCCATCTCCATGAAGGAAAGTAGAAAAGCACCAATTTTAGTTACTATGTCACTTTCTCTCTATATATCGAGTTGATATAAAATTATTTTACTTAAAATGCATTTTGAAATATTTTATTTATAACCCACATTGAAATATTTTTTGTTATTAAGTTTTTTTTTTTAAATTCCATTTGCCAACTCCATGTCGATCATGAAAAGAATTACACTTCTGGATCATAATGGAATGTAGAAAGGTTCTTTCGATGCAATGACCATGGATAAACATAGCTAAAACCTTGCCAACGTTACTTAAATCTGGGCCATCCCTACATTTAAGTCGTACAAGTTGAACTAAAGAGAATATGGATGAATGGTTGATATTGAACCAAGTTCATTCATTGAATGTAGTGAGGTAAATATACTTTCGTCCAAGTGCAATGAATGAATATATGTGTTATTTAGAGTTTCAACGGTCGTTCCTTAAGTTATCAGAACGACAAAGAGAGAATAATATTTAAGAAGATGATCATCCCTCCTGTTATCCATCCATATTGACCACAACG
>ML795596.1:162654-174256 GCA_009831015.1 Picea engelmannii | reverse complement strand
TATAGTTACAATATGGTTACAAATATGTTACAAAGGTTTACCAACTCTTTTAATGGTAAACAAACTAATTAACTACAAATGTAACTAATTTATTTTCCTTAACAACCCCCCTTAATTACATCCAGTAAAAAGTATCAATATCACGATCTTCCCATCCTAAATCATAACTTGGAACTCCGCCTTAAACATAACTTGGTCCCAACCAACTATGATATTAATCTATCTCAAATTCCCCTCTTGTTAATCGAAGATTGAAATTCTTTGATTCACCATCAAACTTAGATACAAGTACACCTACTAACACCTTCATACCTACCCAGTGGTTCATTCCACATGTTGATATATCATCTCTCCCATGGCCAATGCTTCAAGTTGATCGAAACTTAAGATACACACTACATGATCAGATGCTAAACTATGTAGGTTTGTCTCGAGTAGGGCTTACTCAACATTTGGGGAATACAACTTTCCTATGGAAAGGTTTACAAGTTCTTACAACTCTGAGAAAAAAATTAGACCAAAAAACTTACTGGAATGTCTACTTGGGTGTCGGGTACAACTAAACATCCACCCCTCAAATTAAAACATTTCATTTGTTCTTATATCTGCTAGTGAATTAAAAAACCAAAAATTACCTTCATTTTTTCTCTTGAATTTACCTTCCTCTTGGATTTCCATATTCTCTATTCATTTGTTAGAATAGCTAATTCAAATAGAATAAAAACTCCTTGATATTGAGGTCACGAATATAAATATTATCAATAATAAATCCAAATATTTTAGTAATACTTCCAAACCAAATATTATCAATAATAAGTCCAAATATTTTAGTAACACTTCCAAACCATTAAATTAGTTTTTCGTGATTACAAAGAAAATAAAACTATCTAAAAAATTGTTTTTCCCTTCTTTCTAAATGCTTCAATTAACACTTGCTTCCTTTAAAAATCAAACACTTTCTTTTTAAAATGTCTCATTTAAAATTAAAATAAAATATTTTTCCACCTTATTTTTCTACGATACCTTATCTCCACAAACTTGATCTTTTTAAAAGCAAAAAATATCTATGTTTTCACCTCAACCTTTAGACACACATATATATATAAACTGGACTAAATTTTTATAAAAATAAATTATCTAGGTGGACATTTTTTTATAAAAGTAAATTATCTGGGTGGACATTTTTTTATAAAAATAAATTATCTAGGTGGACATTTCAAAATTCGAACAATATCAAATTTGAATAGGATTTATCCCATTACCAAATTCAATATCTTTAGCGGACAAAACCTACCTCGGCTGCTATACACAATGTTCCTGGAAGAACAAACGTATGTGTCTCTTTTATTAAGCCCGGGTTCGACAAAGGTGGGCTCTCAAACCTCTACAAAATCACGAATGACAAAACACTGACTATTCTTCACATTGATTGATGTTCCTCTCCTATACAACGACAATTTCAAGGTTAATTCCTCTTTTCTTGATGGGAGCGACTTCGATATCGCTAAGTTCATGGCCCTCCGGTGATGGAGAAAGTTCTTTGATATCATGCAAAAGATTAAGAAAGGCCTTTGATATCATGCAAAATATTAAGAAGAGAAAAAATTTATGCAACACAACACATTGATGTGCTATCGATATTAATATTAAATGTATAATTACAATATGCATACGAATACGTTATGGAGGTTTAATAACTCATGTAACGGTAAACATGTTAATTAACTAGCAATGTAACTAATTCATTTTAATTAAAACAGGGCACCAACACTTGGACTGGCTAGATCCTTCTCCACGAAGGGAATTCCTCCTCCAGAACATCCAAAATATCTTGATAAACACACTAATTAACTACCAATGTAACTAATTCATTTTAATTAAAACAGGGCACCAACACTTGGACTCGCTAGATCCTCCTCCACGAAAGTAATTCCTTATCCAGAACAACCAAAATATCTTGATTGTCTAGACGTGGAATAACTACTCCCTATTGACCAAATCAAAACACCCCACCTCACTCGACCTGATTCAATTGGAAAGGAGTCATTATAATTTTGACCTCATTGATCAACGATTCATTATCAACCTTACCTTCTCGAGAAGGGATTTGTTCTCAGACTGATGCAGGAGCATCGCCTATATCAACCGAGCTAGCACGGAAGCAGTTGGACAGCTGGACAAGCCAACAAAAATTTTGAAATTTCCTTGAAGATGATGCACGATCTTAAATGTAACAATTTAATGAAGTTCACTTTGTATATTGTAAATGGACCTTGAGCAGATAGCTCTCGTCCTTAGTAGGTAGAGTCATTTAAGGTAGTTAATGTAAAGTAGATAGAATTTAATTCTAGACTAGACAGTTTGAGAGCGCAAGAGGGAAATGGGATATAGACACCCTCATTGTGCATTTGTAACATTATTGAAGCAGGAGAAGAGAAAGAGAAAGCAGAGAGCTGTGTAAGAACACCCATGTACAAGATATTTGAATTAATAGAAAGAATTGGTTCAAATTCATGGTTTTGTGTTGTTCTCTATATATTGATGTGGATATGCTCATGAATGTTTGCTTCTTGTTACACATTTTATTTATATGTTGTGTATATGATTTCATGGTTTATTTGAAGTCTGAGAGGAAGTAGGAATGAGTTTCAATAGTTTCTCTATTTGAGCCAGAGAATTCCTACAAGGAGTGCAGTTGAAGTGTCCGCAAGGAGTGCGTTGACAGAGGATTCAGATAGAGATAGCTTGTGTTCTCATTCACCTAGAAGTGCAGTTGAGTACAGGAGCCATGCAAGGAGTGCGCAGGCCAAGAAAAGTCCTAGAGTTGTGAATATGAGTGGAGAGTTGAAGAACTATTGTTGCAGGTGTGCGCAGAGTCAAAGTATTCAAACACTTGAAAGTATTCGAAGGTTGCCGCAAGGAGTGAGAGCAAGGAGTTTCTTTCTGAGAACTTAAAACCGTGGGAAAATCTCAGGAAGGATAGGCCTTTGAGTTTGTTGAAGAACAACGCAGACAAGTTGTGCCTTGAAGGTTCAAGAGGACTCGTAAATTTGCAAGCAAGTGGACAGGTGTCGGAGGAGGAACACTTAGTCATTTCGCAAGAACCACCAGAGAAGGAACGGACGGTCGGTATTCTCCAAGGAGAATCCATGAATCTCCGTGAGTCAGTAGATCTCAATGAGATGTAGGGGAGATACTGCAAGTATCCCCGAGAGGTTAAAAACTCAGGAGGGGCAGGACCGTTGAACCGAGTCATAAAAGGACCACCGGATCTGCTCGTGGATTCGAATATCAGGGTTTCGGGGATTGAAACTTTGTAATATTGCAAAGGGAATTGCGATATTATGATATGCGATATCCCCACGACTACAAGAATGGTACAGGGCCACAGGAGTTGGCAAGTGGACAGGTGGCACATTGTATGTCGAGATTTCGTGAGTAGAAGGGCTGAGAACTTGGTGTCAAAAGTCGCAAAGTGCTGAGAGTCAAGGCTTGTGTGGACACATGGAAGAGCCATAAGGTGAGACCCGCGTGGTTGATGGGTGGACACGCGTTTCCTGGAAAAAGGAGTCAACACACCGTTGAATTATCGCATCTCAGGGATTCGCGAGATAAGAGCATGGAGGCTTGATGCTTTAGCCTGCGAGGTTGTGAGTAGCAAAAATCGTCAAGGGAGGAGTCAATCGGACGTTGACCTATAATTTCTCGGGAGATCGTAACAGGAGGGCACGAGAGTTCAACTCACAAACTCACAAAGGTGAGAGTTGCGAGAGGTGCTGACATTGAAGCCCTAGCCTATGGTTACATGTGGGGAGGGTACTGACAAGGAAAAGAGCCATAACCGTATCGCTGGTTCGGGTATTGCAAGATTGGGAAGGAAGAATCGAAAGCTTCGACTCACGAACTAGTGAAATTACGAGAAATAGTCCAATCTCCCGATTGTAAAGACGATATCCCGTGGAGAGGTTGTTGTGGGTACAGATTTCCCGGTAGGGAAAAAGAGGGTCTGGTTAGTGTTCTTCGGGCCAAAGGAAGAGAAGATCCTGTGAGCTGACCTGGACCTTCCGACCTACGGTTGTGAGGAAGGGGCGTTGGCATCAATTGGTATCAGAACTTAGAAAGGTTCTTTGCTTTCTGTAGCAGAGAAGAGGAGAGTTCACCATGCCGCCGAGAAGAGATAGACAGTCACCCGATCCAGAGGATAGGGAGATACCGCGACGAAGAGGTTGACAGATGGCAGATCCAGCCATAGAGAGACAAATGTGTGATCTCCGAGCTAAACTCGAAGACATGGAGACAACGCAAAGACGCACAGCCAGTGCGAGGGATCTAAGTGATTCCGAAAGCGAAGTAGAGGCTGAACGTGAGGAAGAAGTTGTAGCCGAGGATGCAACAAATGAACGTTTGATCAAAGCTATTGCAAGAATGGGTGCAAGAGAAAATATGGACATTCCAGTTTACGAGGGAAACTTGGATGCAGAGGAGCTTCTAGACTGGATCAGAGCTCTAGACACATACTTCGACTATGAAGATGTCGAAGAGGACAAGAAAGAAAGGCATGTTGTGACTAGATTGAAGGGACATGCAACATTGTGGTGGGATGAACTACAAGATGACAGACACTGCAAGGGCAAGTAGAAGATCAAAAGCTGGGACAAAATGATCGCGAAGATGAAGGCGAAATTCATCCCCAGGGACTATCAAATTTCTCTATTCAAGAGAATCAAGAACCTGAGATAGAAGCTGATGACAGTGAAAGAATACACTGAGGAATTCTATAAACTGAACATCAGAGTAGGTCATCGGGAGAGAGATGATGAAATTTTTTCCAGATATATGAATGGCCTAAGATATGATATCCAGGATGAGATGATCATGGTTACCATCCGAACGGTGGAAGATGCTTATCAGATGGCTCTGAAAGCTGAGGAGAAGATGAGCCGAAAGTAGAGTCAGAGGGGACGAGGCAGGAGCCAGCCTAGAGGCAAGTCAGTTGCCCACGAAAGAAACCAGAAGCCCAAAGATGAATTGAAGAAACCTCAGGGTAAAGTTGAGAGAGGTGGAACCTCACAGAGACGGACATATGTTGAACAACGAGGGCAGCATAATGAGCAGAGAGGAGATTATGCTGACAATAACACTTTTCCTCGTACTAGAGGTAGAGGAAGTGGAAGAGGTGGAGTAATAACATGCTTCACATGTGGAAAAAATGGGCACAAGTCATTCAAGTGTCCAGATAAAAAGAAGGACATTGGAGAAGCTCATATCACCGAAGCCCAGAGGCGGGATGTTGAAGCAGAAGACGCTGAAGGTGGAAGATCGCTCATCATGCAAAAAGTCCTTTTAACACCCGAGAAAGAGGTGGAAAGTTTGGTCCAAAGGACCAGACCTTTTAGGACTGCTTTCAAGACCAAGGACAGGGTATGCAAGGTCATCGTAGACAGTGGTAGCACGAACAATCTCATATCTACAAAGATGGTAGAGAAGCTGGAGCTGGAGATGACTGATCATCCAAGCCCATATAGAGTTTCATGGCTATAGAAAGGACACCAGGTAACTGTCACTAAACAATGCTTGGTTGAATTCAAGATAGGAGGATATAATGATAAGATCTTATGTGATTTCATTCCTATGGATGTTTGTCATCTATTGCTGGGTAGACCATGGAAATATGACAGAAATGTGATTGATGATGGGAGAATGAACACATTCACCCTAGAGAAGAATGGGAGGACACACATGTTGCTTCTGATAAAGGATAAGGAGGTGAAGCCGGAAGTAAGCAACACGGTACTTCTCATGAGTGGAAAGGAACTTCTTACAGAGGTTAAGAAGAAGGAGGATCCACATCTCATTGTGGTCAGAAAGTCAAGGATTGTTCTGACTAGCACAAGAGTGGATGATTTACCAGAAGAAATTCAGGAACTGCAGGGGGAGTTCGCTGATATAATTGTGGATGAATTACCTTGTTCGTTATCGTCGATCAGGAGTGTGAGTCATCATATTGACCTCATACCAGGGGCCAGTTTTCCAAACAATGCCATGTACAGATTGACGTCGTAGGATAATGAAGAAGTTAAAAGGCAAGTCCAGGAGTTACTGGACAAAGGATTAGTGAGGGAAAGCTTGAGTCCATGTGTTGTTCCAACAATACTCAGTCCAAAGAAAGATGGAGGCTGGAGGATGTGTACTGACTCAAGGGCGATCAACAAAATAACCATCAGGTACAGATTTCCATTGTCGAGGATGGGTGATCTGATGGATTGTTTAAGTGAAGCCAATTTTTTTTCGAAGATTGACTTGAAAAGTGGAAATCACCAGATTCGTATGAGAGAAGGCGATGAATGGAAGACAACATTCAAAACAAACGAAGGATTGTATGAATGGCTTGTTATGTCATTTTTCTTAACAAATGCACCAAGTACCTTCCTGAGGTTGATGAATGAAGTCCTGAAGGATTTCATTGGAAATTTTTTCATCGTGTATTTGGATGACATACCGATATTTAGTAAAACAATGGCTAAACATTTGAGGCATTTGACTATTGTGATGAAGAAGCTATAGCAGGAGAAGTTGTTTATTAACATGAATAAGTCCTCATTCATGAATATAGAGCTCATTTACTTGGGTTTTGTTATTTCTGCAAATGAGTTGAGGATGGATCCAGGTAAGGTGGAGGTAATCAAGAATTGGCCATCACCGAAGAACATATTTGAGGTGAGAAGTTTTCACGGATTGACTAGTTTCTACCGAAAGTTCATTAGGAATTTCAGTGGAATTAGCGTATAAATGATGTATACAGTGAAGAAGTGGAATAAGTCTTTTCACTGGATTAAAGAGGCTGAAAAGAGTTTCAGCCTGTTGAAAAGGAAGATTACGGAACAACCAGTTTTGGTGTTGACAGATTTCCAAAAGACATTTCAGGTGAAATGCAATGCAAGTGGGTTTGCAATTGGGGCAGTCTTAAGTCAAGAAGACATGACAATAGTGTATTTCATCGAGAAGCTAAATGAGGTGAAATTAAAGTATTCCACTTATGATAAGGAATTCTATGCTATCACACAGGCATTGAAGAAATGGAGGCATTACTTGATCCTGAAAGAATTTGTCTTGTACAGTGACAATCATGCACTGGAGTTTGTGACTCAATAGGAAAAGTTGAATCAAAAACATGCCAAATGGGTTGAGTATATGCAAAATTTCACATTTGTGATAAAACATATTTCTGGTACTGCTAACAAAGTTGTTGATGCTTTAAGCAGGAAGTGTTTACTGTTGCAGGAGTTCCGAGTCAAAACATTGGGTTTTGATGATCTCAGGGACATGTACGTAGATGATCAGGATTTTGGAGAGGTATATGAAGCAGATGAGAATCCAATTCTCAAAGATAGAAACAAATGGGCCGAATACATGATCCAGGAAGCATTTCTATTTAAGGGCAATCAACTATGTATTCTGAAATGCTCCATGAGGGAGAACTTGCTGAAAGAGAAACACATTGGAGGATTGGCCGGACATTTCATTCATGACAAGACATTTGCAAAGCTGAGCGAGTCATACTTTTGGCGAGGGATGTGAGAAGATGTCAAGATATTCATAGATAGATGCAGAATTTGCCAGCATTCGAAGGGGAGGAAGAAGAATGCGGGTTTTTATCAACCATTACCCATACCAGAGAGTTCATGGGATGAAATTAGCATGGATTTTGTGTTAAGATGGCACATTTTATCCCATGTCAGAAAACTAGTGACACGACTCACATCGCAAATATGTTTTTCAAAGAGGTCATTCGACTTCATGGTTTTCCAAGGAGCATAGTTTTGGATCGAGATAAGAAGTTCATAGGGAATTTTTGGAGGACCTTATGGAAGAAGTTGGGAACTAACTTGTTGTTTAGTTCAGCTTATCATCCTCAAATGGATGGATATACGGAAGTAGTAAACAAAAGTCTGGGAGATTTGTTGAGAAGCTTGGTGACAGAGCACCACAACAGTTGGGACAATATATTGCCGCAGGCAGAGTTTGGATATAACGACTTAGTGAATCAGAGAACAGGGCAGAGTCCATTTCCGATTGTCTATGGCATACATCTAAGAGGAGTTTCTGAACTGAGGGATTCCGAACAAAATGAGACTAGAAGCGCTAGTGTAGAAGAATTTGCCAAGGCGATGAAGGAACTTCACTACCAAGTGAAGGAACGGTTGCAGAATTCAAGTCAGGAGTACAAGTACAGAGTAGATAAGCATAGAAGACAACTTTAGTTCGAGGTTGGTGATCTAGTTCTAACACATTTGAGAAAGGCAAGGTTCACGAGGGGAACATACAACAAATTGAAGATAAAGAAAATCGGGCCATGCAAGGTCTTGAGAAAATTTGGGACAAATGCTTATGAGATTGAATTACCCGATGGGATCGAAATTTCTTCGATATTCAATGTCTCAGATTTGTAACCATATAAAGCTGAAGGAACAGGGACTGGAGATGAGCATCCAGTGATCCAATGGAAAAAGAAGATGCCAGTTGCAGATAAGTCGTAGATGGAATGCATACTGGACAAGAGAGTGAGCAAGAAGACCAGAAGGAAAGAATACTTTGAGTATCTGGTCACATGGAAGAACCATCCATTTGAAGATGCTAGCTGGGAGACTGAAGAAAGAATACAGAACCATGGACATACTGTGCAGGAGCTCATGGAAAGGAGCCCATGAAAATTTTCAAGCGAGGGAGTATGATGCAGGAGCATCGCCTATATCAAGCGAGCCAGTGCGGAAGCAGTTGGACAGCTGGACAAGCCAGCACACATTTTGAAATTTCCTTGAAGATGATGCATGATCTTAAATGTAACAATTTAATGAAGCGCACTTTGTATATTGTAAATGGACCTTGAGCGGATAGCTCTCGGCCTTAGTAGGTAGAGGCATTTAAGGTAGTTAATGTAAAGTAGATAGAATTTAATTCTAGACTAGACAGTTTGAGAGCGCAAGAGGGAAATGGGATATAGACACCCTCATTATGCATTTGTAACATTATTGAAGCAAGAGAAGAGCAAGAGCAAGCAAAGAGCTGTGTAAGAACACCCATGTACAAGATATTTGAATTAATAGAAAGAATTGGTTCAAATTCATGGTTTTGTGTTGTTCTCTGTATATTGATGTTGATATGCTCATGAATGTTTTCTTCCTGTTACACATTTGCTTTATATGCTGTGTATGTGATTTCATGGTTGAGTTGAAATCTGAGAGGAAGTAGGAATGAGTTTCAATAGTTTCTCTATTTGAGACAGAGAATTCCTGCAAGGAGTGCAGTTGAAGTGTCCACAAGGAGTGTGTTGACAGATGGTTCAGATAGAGATAGCTTTTGTTCTCATTCACCTAGAAGTGCAGTTGAGTACAGGAGCCGTACAAAGAGTGCATAGGCCAAGAAAAGTCTCAGAGTTGTGAATCTGAGTAGAGAGTTGAAGGACTGCTGCTGCAGGTGTGCGTAGAGTCGAAGTATTCAAACACTTGAAAGTATTCGAAGGTTGCAACAAGGAGTGTGAGAAAGGAGTTTCTTTATGATAACTTAAAACCATGGTAAAAGCTCAAGAAGGATAGGCCTTTGAGTTTGTTGAAGAACAATGCAGACAATTTCTTCCTTGAAGGTTCAAGAGGACTCGTAAATTTGTGAGCAAGTGGACGAGTACTGGAGGAGGAACACTGAGTGATTTCGTAGGAACCACCAGAGAAGGAACAGACGGTCGGTATTCTCTGAGGAGAATCTGTGAATCTTCGTGTGTCATTAGATCTCAAGGAGGTGCAGGGGAGATACTGAAAGTATCCCCGACAGGTTGGAAACTCAGGAGGGGCAGGACCATTGATCCGATTCATAAAAGGACCACCGGATCTGCTCGTGGATTCGCATATCGGGGTTTCGGGGATTGAAACTTTTTAATATTGCAAAGGGAATCGCGATATTGTGATACATGATATCCCCACGACTACGAGAATGGTGTGGCGCGATAGGAGTCGGTAAGCAAATAGGTGGCACATCGTATGTCAGGATTTCTTGAGTAGAAGGGCTAAGAACTTGGTGTGAGAAGTCGCGAAGTGCCAAGAGTCGAGGCTTGTGTCCACACATGGCAGATCCATAAGGTGAGACTCACGTGGTTGACGGGTGGAAACTCGTTGCCTAGAGAAAGGAGTCAAAACTCCGTTGAATTCTCGCATCTCAGGGATTCGCGAGATAAGAGCGTGGAGGCTCGACGCTTCAACCTACGAGGTTGCGAGTAGCGAAAAGCGTCAAGGAAGGAGTCTACCGGGCGTTGACCTATCACGTCTCGGGAGATTGTAACAGGAGGGCATGAGAGTTCAACTCATGAACTCACGAAGGTGCGAGTTGCGAGAGGCGCTGACATTTAAGCCCTAGCCTATGGTTGCATGTGGGGAGGGCGCTGACAAGGAAAAGAGCCATAACCGTATCGCCATTTCGGGTATTGCAAGATTTGGAAGGAAGAATCAGAAGCTTTGACTCACGAACTAGAGAAATCGCAAGAATTAGTCCGATCTCTTGATTGTAAAGAGGAGATCCCGTGGACAGGTTGATGTGGGTACGGATTTCTCGATAGGGAAAAAGAGGGACCGGTTAGTGTTCTTCGTGCCAAAGGAAGAGAAGATCCTGTGAGCTGACGTGGAACTTCCGACCTGTGGTTGTGAGGAAGGGGCTTTGGCGTCATAGACTTACCTTATTAATCAAGGAGTCAAAATATAGGGAAAATGATTGAATGCAAAGGGGCTATCCTTAGCATTTGTTTCCTTACTACCATTGTTTTCCTTACTATTAGGTATGTTTTCAACCTTGTTTCATGGATAGATTGATTTGACTCTCAGTCCGGGTGGGTGGATATACAACCGAGTTAGATTTATTGGAAAACGAACTTAGTAGATTCAGGAGATCACCTTTTCCTTTTTCTTTTCTTTTCGATTAGAAGATAAATATTAGTGTATCCTCTAGTAAATCAGCTAACTTTCGAGATGATAAACCCTCTCGAGTAAGAAACCAACTAGATGGTCACTTACCATATTTATATGGCCAATCAATCTAATATATATTCTTAGTGAGTATATATGCTCAGTTGAGGAAAGTTATGGTCAGTGACCCTATACGATCAATTGTTAGATTATATTATCTTATTGGCATTTCTTATGAATATCTTTCCTTCTTAGCTTATCTTCTTAGCTTATCTTCTTGGCTATCTTTTCTTAATTCAAAGTGGTCAATAAAACAATACGATCAATGAAAAGTAGTTAATTCTTGTCTTTTATTTTCTAGCAGGAGAGGAAAGGTGGAGATGGAACTGCATGTATTGATTGGGACTGGGATTTGTAAGTGTAAGGCCCTGTGGGCACGATAAAGGTAATTGAATATGTCATGAGGTCGGGGATAGTTTTATTGGGATTGGTGTGGAAATGAGAAAGTATTTGCTTTTCATTTCTAGTAACAATGATCAAGATGTTCCTTGTATTTATTTTTGGATCAGTCAATAAATCACCTTCGGTAGATCACCTATAACCATAAACATTAACCCTCTCCTATCACAAGATAGAATAATATATCCCTCAACCAT
>ML795596.1:131031-147851 GCA_009831015.1 Picea engelmannii | reverse complement strand
CTCACTGAATAAACAAAAATATCTCTCTAGGACCCACCTATTTATACTAGATAGAAAATGGTAGATTCCTATGGATTTCCTAGAGTCAAGAAAGTGGATTCATAATTAACCTAAGGAGTGGTAGAGATAGAATACTTTAATTTTTAGTTTTTCCTTTATATATATGTATTGATGCAGATCTCAAGTTCCAGCTCGAGTCTCCATAATATACTTCTTGCACACCAAAGACAAATTATGCTCTTCGACCTCTCTACTTGGTGTTAGAATGCTATATCTACTTGTCTCTGACCTGATCTATAATGAAATGAACCGGATCCCAACATTTTCAAATGAGATATAAACATATTAGGGTAAAACCAATGATCTATTAGATTCTCATAAGGAAATTACTTCAAATTCTCATAACTTTGGATGGAGATGCAAATCTCCCTTGAGTCCTTTCTCCTTTCTCCTCCTTAGTCTCTTGATCATGTTAGGCACTTCTAATTTATGGTTATGATGGATAGGAAGAGATCCTTTGCAAATGGACAAAATAAAACTACCAATGAATCCTACTCCCCTTCTTAATACTTGCATTTTTTATATCGATCCTTGAAGAATGATTGGGAGAGCTTATAGATATTCTAGAGACCACTAGAGACTCAAATGTTGTCAATTTTTTATACAACCATGCCAAAGGTGTTCAAAATTACAAGGCTTGTAACATGGTTTAACAACCTCCCATGGACTCATTAATTATAGTTGTTCTATTGAAATTGGCCTCCCACATTCTGTTGTAGATTAATATACCATCAAAGAAGAAAAACACAAAATTACATATGAAGGTTCAAAAGATCTTGTTGTTGGCCCACGCTTTTCATTAAATGAAAAGGTCATCCTATTAGTTTCTAATATAGCCTCCATATTTAATGGATCCACTGGAGGTTGTTAATCCATGTCACGAGTCCTGAAGTAGGTGTTGACAACCAAGTCAAAAATATCCTCCTAAACACCAATTGAGGTGCTCGACACCAGTTGACCAGAATCAAACCCATGAACTTTTTATCTTATACCAATTGTTGGCACACATTTGTTGCTAAACCAAAAGGTCGACTTGTTAGTTTTTTATACAACCACCAGAGTTAAAGGATCCATGGGAGGATATTAAACCATTTCACAAGTCTCGAGGGATGTGATTACCATAAAGTAAACATTTTTTATTTGGCTCTAAAAGATGGATGGACCATTGTAAAGTCCAAAGGGAATCACTAAAAACTCATAGTGAACATCATGTATGTGAAAAAATATCATAGGGATATCCACCTCCTCCATACATATTTTATACCAGTAGCCTAAATGAAGGTCTAGTTTAGTTAAGAAATCGACTCCATGAAGCTCATCGAATATATGATCAATATTGAGAATGAGAAATTTTTCCTTGATGGTAAAATTACTGAGATATTGAAACTTAAGAAACATGTACTAGTTTCCTTATTTCTTTAATATCAAGACCACATGTGAGGCATAATGGTTGGTACTTGGTTGTATGACTCCCACCTCTAATAGTCCTTCGAAGATATTTTCTATTTCAATCTTATTTATGAAAAGATTCCCATTATGTAGTTGATTACCTGGAACTAGGGGAATCCCAAT
Organism: Picea engelmannii; assembly: GCA_009831015.1. Taxonomy (NCBI): domain Eukaryota; kingdom Viridiplantae; phylum Streptophyta; class Pinopsida; order Pinales; family Pinaceae; genus Picea; species Picea engelmannii. Next base: position 146,219 of record ML795596.1, on the reverse strand, counting down.
GTTATTTTTAACATGTGAAGGTGGTCAGATGGATAGTGTCTCAAATATATATTGATTTTTAGTCAAGACAAGTTGCAAATGAGGGTTAATCTATTGTAGGAGGAATCCACTACCTCTATGGCATGGAATTTGGCTTAATTCCTAAGTATATTTTTTTCATATATTCTTTGTACGATGGGAGCTAATAATTTGAAGGTAAGTAGATTGAATCCCCTTGAGTATATGTTTATTCATTTCCTTAGTGAATCACATATAAAAATCCTTGAAATTCATGGTGACTGGTCCTAAACTGTTTGACCATTCTAAATTGAGGAATACATCACAATCACCCATTTAAGTAGAAAACATATGATTTTTTAGATGAAAAAAAAAATTTGAATTTAAAATAAACGTACACATTTTATCATACTCCTATTGGATCTCAAAGTATGAAAAGTAGGTATGCTATGGAAATAACAATGGGTGGCTTCTACCAACATCTTACGAATGAAGTTTGTGGTGCTACAAACATCAATCAGCACAATCACCTTGTATTTCATGATATGCCCAATAAATGTTATATTTTGTCGGGATGAAAAAATAGATAAGTCATAGAGATTAATTTAACATTCTTCATAGGGATCTAGGGAGGTTGTTGTTGAGTAGGAGGGGTTGTGTCTTCTAATATTTGTTGAAGTGTTTTGTTGTCTGGGATGTCTTTTGAGTGGTCTTCAGGTGGTACATCCATTTGAAGTAAAAACAAATTCTAGATATTTTCATTTATGAATATCTCTCATCAAAACTATAGCAAATTCGAAAGCATTAACATTCGACTATCTCTTCCAAGGACAACATTTGGATTGTTTCTAAGGTAGATAGTTTAAGGGGTTGGTGGTAGTTTCTAAATGAGAGTGAGTGCAAGAGGTGAACATAAATGTTTGGGTTTGGGAATTAATCACCATATTTTATTATTTATCTCACTCACAACCTTCCAACCAAGTAATTGGGTAGTGCATCATTACTTGTACTCAAATTTTCTACATGACACCATTGATGAAACATTCTTTAGAAAATAACCAAGAGGACACTCTGTAATGGCCTCCTCATTACGACAACCATTCTAGTAACAGGTGAATTTTTTTTTTCTTTAAGGTGTGTGCGCGTGTGTAGAAGTAACAACACACTTAACTGTACGACGCCACTCGACAACCAAAAAGACGCAACCACGATGTTCAACACAAGAAGACTAAAATCACACAACGAGTAACTGCCAATATACGAACATAGGCACAAGGCGCACAACACAAACAATAAGACATTCTTGGGGCACACAGTAAGAACATAGAGGGAAGAATCCATGGTGTTAGGGTTACTATTTCTGCACAGGAAAGCAGGGCGTTTAGTCTTATGTCTTCTCGAAAGAAGATTAGACATGCTCCTAGCCGACTGCTCAGGAAGAAACTAGTAACCCGACCTAGAACAAGACGCAAGCAAGGCGAACACAACAAGACGACCCCGACATATCACAGTGACAACAAGCAATAAACGCCCCTAGACATAAGGCGTACAACTAACAGTTGTAAGCAGAAAATGACACCAGGTGTTAAGTACAATACGGTCACAGATGGAAGAATCCAACAGTAGAGTTTACTATTTCTGCACAGAAAAGCAGGGATTTTAGTCTTATGTCTTCTCAAAAGAAGATTAGACAGGCTCTTGGCCGACTGCTCAGGCAGAAACTAGTAATCTTTGTTAGGTGTGTCACAAGAGTGGAAATCTTGCCTTGAAAGGGCCCGAGACTCTTGATACGGCACTGGATTCTTTATGCAAAAAAAAATTCACACACACAGACATGTCTCCTAAGGCTACCAGGGGGTGACTATATCCCGCCCGACACAAATAGACCAGGAAAACGAACGATCTCTTCCAAGTACAACAACAACTCAAGAAAACCACTAACTCTATGGATGCGCGTGTCCGAAGGACTCCGACAATGTTAAGACAATGTAGTTCCCATGACTGAAGGCATGTAATACTGGCCCAATACTCCCTTGAACTCCATGAGTAGATGAGATACCCAACCCAACCATTTAAGAATGTAAATTTAAGTAATTGCAGAATCCCCCCCATTATATTATTAGTAATTCAAGGTACTGGTTCTAGGACCTTATTTTAGTAACCATCAGTAACCAAAGTTTAATCATATTAAGATAAGTCCACAATGCCATTATTTCTCATAAAGTACCTAACACTAAAAATTGCACCTTAATTTATAAAGATATATATTACCCTTACATAATTCAATATCAAATAACATCACATTGATATATAACATCATATTTGAATATATCAATAAACCATCATATTTACAAAAGACGAGATATAACAATTACAAAATTTAAAATGGCATTATTTAATAACAGTATTTTAAAAAGGGGCCCTATATAAAGATATTTAAAATGTCACATCTAAAATATCAACATTAAAGGACAAAAGTAACATCCTAATTAAATTATCGGTCCCTAATGTCAATATAAAATAACCTCACAATTAAATAACATCAAATATACAAGTAACTTCATATTGAAAATTCCCAATACCATCACCTATTTCAAGTATCAAATTTAGGAAGGAAAATACATAAAGAGCCATATATATATATATATATATTTTTTTTTAATTGACAAAATTTAGAAGGACAATAATTAAAAGGACCCATTTTAAAAGCACCATATTTAAAAATAACACTATTGAAAATGTTCGCTATCTGAAATTCGCAACATTCAATGATCATATAAGGTAACACCGTATGTATAAAAATGGTAACGATATAACCTCAAAATTAAAAAGACAATATACATATATATCTCTAACCGAATTTAAAATGACAAATTGAACCAAAAATTATAACGGAATATTAAAACCATAATAGTATACACTAATATTAAAACCTTAATATTATAGCTATAAATTCAACCAATATTATAACGATAATCAACCATATTGAAACAACAGGATAGACACCCTAAAATTTAATGATAAAAGGGATGCGCCAGGATTGGTCAGCCATGATTGGGTTGCCTGCGGTTGGGAGCTGGCACCTACGCCACTCAGCGAACTTGACAGAGGTGATTAAAGGCAATGTTGCAGAAGGGACGTGCCCTAGGAAACACGTGGGCAAAGCATGCGCAGATGGAATGATGCCCAAACAATATGGAAACAACAAAAGGATGCCAAGAAATGCAGCTATTATATTCACCCATTCTGAATGCACACAGGATCAAACGCAGACCCAAAAATAGAAAAAAAACGAAGACTCCAATACATAAAACGAAATGGAATGAAATTCAGATTGCATTCAGTCAGCAATTAGATTGCACTACCATTAACACGCAGACCACAAAAGATAAGAGGCAATGTAATTGTGCCCATCCTGAGTGAGATACGTAGACCAGTGGGCATCCAATCTATATCGGTAAAAACACTAACAGTAAAGCATTGAAACGCAGATCTATAGACGCCCCCAATAGTTACCATGAGCGTCAACGCCCCCAACAGTTACCATGAGCGTCATTTAAAATGCCCAACACAAAATGTAAAACGGAGGTCAGTTACACGCCTAATACATGCAATCAAGGCCATTAAAAAAATGCCCAGGTAGTAAGTGCCCACGCTGTAAGAAAAAGGAATGCCCAAGACGAAATGTCGACCATGCACCACAAGATGACAGTGGGATTTTTTTTTTTTAGGACTGACAGTAAATGGTACTCGAAAGACAGAAGGTTTATAAGCAATTTGACAATGATCTGTGCGAAACGGAAGCCCACTAACGCCATGCCCATAGTAATTTGAAAAAACACGCCCACATTGAATCAAGAAAATGCCCCCAGTGAATCGAACCCCCAGAAACATGAGTTGGCCCACAAAAATGATAAAAGAACGCCCCTGTATAAAAGAGAAAATCCCCCAAAAAAACAAAATTGCTCACTGTATAAAAATATCGCCCATTAAATACAAATCGCCCCATATAACAATTGCCCACTGCATAAATTAAAAATGACCAATGTAAGCCATGCTCACTATGTGTAAATAAAATCGTCCCAAAAATATATCAGTGGAAGCCATTTAATCAACGCCCAAGATAGACCAGTAATACGCAGATCCTCAACGCCCAACACTTACAGTGCATGCCATAAAAAAAACGTGTTCTATCATTAACCACAACAATGAATTACAAAAATGAAATACCAGAATTCCACATTCAATAACAATTTCCCCAAACAAATTCTCAGAACTACGTCATAGAAAACATTCCTATGAAATCGCCGATAGAGTTTTTCAGTAACACAATATACAGTCCTAAATTATAACAGCAATCATTTTATACAGTCCAGGATGTTGAAATAAAAGGGTACAACAACAATATTAAAAATTACACATTCCAACACCATCATTTAAATTGCACAGTCCAGAATTATGACAGAATGATTTTATACAGTCAGAGCAATGAATAAAGGGGGATATACAGCATCAATAACATTAAAATTGCTGAATATAAAAATACATTCTACTTCACCAATAAAAATCATACCGCTGCCTCGTGCCTGCTTCGGAAGATGTCCCGCGCTCCATGCCGCGTCCCGCTCGTCGACCGTACAGACCTCACTGGTACCTCCCATCCAATCGCTAGGGGTACTATGCTTTCCCCTTAGCCCCATGAGCCACAAAGGGGCCACACAAGATCCAGAAATAAGCCTAGCTTCTCAGCTCGCCTCCCAGGCTGAGCTACCACTCCAATACAGCTGAGATAAACCCAACTCCTCGCAAGAAATCTGTCAATCCACAATCCAGCAGCGTAACATTACGCTAACCGTTCATCATTTCTTCCTTCTTTTCCCCTTCTTTTATAGAAATTTGAGACCCACCTACTTTCCTAAATCATTATTAATTAAATTTTTATGACAAACCTCTAAAAATTCATTGTCGTCCAAGTGTCACTAATCCCCACGGTTCTCCAAAAATTTATTTCTTTTTAATAATTAAAAGACTCAATTCCCTCACCCCCCCTTTAATCGCTCCTAAAATTACTCCTAGGGTTCCTAGATCCCCTCTCATGCTTTTAATAACTTTCCTAAAATGAAGTTTCTGATTTTTAGTAACTCCTTAAATGCTGATTCCTTTTCGCTTTTTACGCTATGTCTCCTACTTTCCAATATTAAGTTTCCTTTAATACAAGTTTCCTTATTTCTATTAATTGTTCCTTTCCTCTTTTTTTTGTTTATTTTATTTTTTATTTTTTAAACCCAAAATGATAAAGCACTTATTAATCTTTTCATTGTATTTCTAAAATGCTAGCTTTTATACTCCCACACTTTAATAATTTTAATTCTTCTTTATAATTTAAAAGCCATGGGTTTCACTTAATTTATCTCCCTCATTACTTTACCCCCTTTAATTTTAAGAAGACTTTAGCTAACACTTAGGAGGTTTTAGTTTACATTCTTAAGTTTTTTTTTTTTTTTGGAGGGTCTTCTCTTAAGGCTAATCAATTTTTTTATCTTAGAGGTGTTTTAAATTTAGGTTAAGATTTGAGCTGGGCGACAATTAATTAGCGGAGTCGTTTTAAGAGTGTTATCAGGCGTTAAGGTCTTAGGGTCATCTAGGTTGTCTCATCATCACCATCAATGTGACGTTCCCTTCAGGACGCACTACGTGCTCCAAGGGTGCCTCTCGCCTCGTTTGCTTCTATTGCACGACGTGCCCTTCAGGATTCACCACGTGCTCCAAGGGTGCCACTCGCCAACTCATGTTTCTTTTGTGCGATGTGCCCTTCAGGATTCACCACATGCTCCAAGGGTGCCACTCGTCGAGTTGACGGATTGGTATACATCTATAACCCCTAGAGTCAACACTCCGCCAGGTGAACTTGTGGGAGACTAAGGGATCTAAGGAATAAGGCCCCCGCCTTATTGCGCGCCCCTTAGAATCATCGTGAGCGACTATCGCAGTTTTCCCTCATGGCATCGTGGATCCTCTCGAACTAGGTAATCATTAACCTACAGGTCGATCCATGGCAGGAGTGCTAGTAGGCTGTGGCAGGGATGTTGTCCGCACCTCTCCCTCAACCTCTTTGGAAATCATGGGTGGCCACTTTACTCCATATGTGAGTCTAGTCGGCAAGCTATCGTCAGCCTGCATCATCAACCATTATTTCAGAACATGTCAACAACATATCATTAAATCAATAAATATCATGGTAATAAATCAACTCAAATATCACACTCCTTGACTCAATCCAGAGTCCAAGGGTTCCGTCGATGCCTCTGCATCCTCCAGGTCAAAATCCCTACACACTCAATAAGACTGAGTCAATAGCACCTGTCTACATCAAGTAGTAAAACATCATGTCGTCTATCAGAACGCATCATAATCAAGCATAAATGTATTAATATCAGAAAAGTCCAGATCACTTGCAGGCAAGTGTTCTCAAAGAATAAGTTTTGTAAGTGCGCCAGAGCGGGATGTTACATACACCCCCTCTTGGTCTAAAATTCGTCCTGAAGTTTCTCAGTATAAATGCCGAAATAAATGTACCACAATATCATAAGTACCACAGTATCACAAGTCTATCTATCAAACAAAAACAGAAACTGCTGGAACATATCATAGGCATCCGCCCAGGTCGCCGAGTGCGGACTATAAATGTCCCACTGGACCTTGACCTGATCTACCATTCGACATCATAACTGTCGAACACGATGAGCTAAAATGCGGACTAGCTCAGCCGTGAGCGCTCCCTCGTCCGATACCTGCAAGGAACTCATGTCAATCACGTACGTAGGATCACTAATATAATGTCTAAAAACAGATACATGAAAAACATCATGCATACGCCTCAAAGAATCAGGCAAGGCTAGTCGATAGGCCACGGTCCCCTTTCTCTCCACAATCTCGAAGGGTCCCATGAACCTAGGAGAGAGTTTATCTCCCTTTCCAAACTTGATCGAACTCTTATGTGGTTTAACCCGCAAGAAGACTCGATCGCCGACCTCGTAAGTACGGTCGACTCGGTGCGCATCGGCATAACTCTTCTGTCGATCCTGCGCTTCCTTCATCCTTTGTCTTATGGTTTTCATATGCTCTTCCATTTCTTGGATCGCTTCTGGTCCCACCAGGACCCTATCCTCAAGCCGATCCAAACTCAAGGGCGTCCGACACGGTCGTCCATAAAGGAACTCAAAAGGTGCCATCCTAATGGTGCTCTGGTAACTGTTGTTGTAAGCGAACTCTACTAGAGGCAAGAATTCCTCCCAACGCTTTTGTTGGTCCATCACGTACATGTGCAACATGTCTTCCAAGGTTTGGTTCATTCGTTAGGTCTCTCCGTCAGTCTATGGGTGATACGCAGTACTAAAGTTAAGTTGAGTTCCCAAGGCCTCTTGGAAACTCATCCAAAATCGTCCAGTAAACATCGATCCTCGATCGGATATAATCTTTTTAGGCACACCATGTAGCCTCACAATCTCACTGATGAAAACTCTCACTATGTCAGGTGCCTGATACGTTGTACGCACAGGAATAAAGTGAGCACTTTTCGTCAGAGTGTCTACTACTAAAAAAATCGAGCCGTGTCTCCTTGCCGTCAGTGGCAATCCAACAATAAAATCCATCAAAATAACTTCCCATTTCGATTCTGGAATGGCATGTGGTTGAATTAATCCTGCCGGGTGTCTATGTTCAGCCTTTACCTGCTGACACTCGAGACATCTAGCCACAAAGTTGACTATGTCGGCCTTCATTCCCTTCTAGAAGAACAAGGGCTTAAGGTCTGCCCTCATCTTTGTGACTCCTGGGTGAGCCATGTAAACTGCTCTATGAGCCTCGCTCAGGATCAACATCCTCAATTCATCGTTTGGCGGCATGTAGATCTGACCTCTAAACCTCAATAACCCATCGCTATCAAAAGAAAATCCCTCATATCGTGGTACCATCATTGTGCTTTGTCTGATAAAATCATCGACTTCTTTGTACCAGTCATCGTCACACTGAAAAGTGAGAATCTTCTCACGTAGATTCGTCTGAAGAGGTAACACCGAAAAGATGCATGGCCTACGACTCAAAACATCCTCCACTCGGTTCACTGTTCCCTTTATGTAAGTAATCTTGAAGTCGTACTCGCTAAGCAATTCCGACCAACGCCGTTGTCGCGCGTTCAGGTCGCTTTGCGTGAAAATGTGTTGTTTTCCACAATGATCAGTCTTTAATTCAAATTTTCGTCCAACAAGGTAGTGTCTCCAAACCTTCAAGGCATAAACGATGGCTAATAACTCCAAATCATGCATCGCGTAGTTCTCCTCATGCCTTCTCATTTTTCTCAAAATGTAAGCAATCACTCGTCCGTCTTGCATCAAGACTCTGCCTAACCCTTCCTTAGATGCGTCAGTGCATACCAAGAAGTCTGCGTCCATGTCAAGGACCCTTAGTATCGACGTTGTTGTCAACGACTCTTTAAGCCTTCGAAACACTTCTGCACATTTCTCTGTCCAAACAAACTTCTTGTCTTTCTTCTGCAATTCCGTGATCGGATTTACTATCTTTGAAAAACTTTCGACAAACCATTGATAGTATCCTGCTAAACCCATAAAACTACGCACTTTTGTGACATTCGTTGGCGCAGGCCATTCCATAATGGCCTCAACCTTGGCTGGATCCACGACGATACCTTCGTCGGAGATGACATGCCCTAAGTAGTGAATCCTCGATTGATAAAACGAGCATTTGGACAGCTTCCCATATAATTTGTGCTCTCGCAAACACTTTAGTACCAAGCGCAAGTGCTCTTCATGCTCCTCCGTCGTCCAAGAGTAGATCAAAATATCGTCAATGAATACTTTGACGAACTTGTCCAAGTACTCGTGGAACACCCCGTTCATCAAGCTCATAAATATCCCTAGGGTGTTTCTCAGTCCAAACGGTAAAACAATAAATTCGTAATGTCCAAATCTCATTTTAAAGGCGGTCTTAGGGACGTCATCCTCCTTGATCCATAACTGGTGATACCCTGATCGCAAATCAATCTTGGAGAACACCATCGCACCCTTCATTTGATCAAACAGATCATAAATTCTTGGCAAGGGATACTGATTCTTGATCGTAGCCTTGTTCAGTTGACGGTAGTTAATGCAAAGCCTCCACGATCTGTCCTTCTTCCGAATAAAAATAACTGGTGCACCCCACGGTGACACACTAGGGTGTATCAGTCCTAGGTCCAACAACTCCTTCAGTTCCATTTTCAGCTCTTGCAACTCCAGGGTCAACATCCGATAAGGCGTTCTCACTATCGGTTCAGTCCCCAGTTTCAGGTCTATAATAAACTCCAATTCTCTTTCTGGCGACATCCCAGGCAACTCCTCTGGAAATATGTCCGCAAACTCCTTCACCACCGGAAGGTGTTCTAGACCTTCTGCCACTCGCTTTTCGTTTAGCGTGAGGATTGCATACAACTTTCACCCCTTGTGCACACTCTTCCGTAACTGTAAGGAAGTGATGAACCTCAGGGATACTCCCTGGTTCTATCCTACAATCACATGTCTCTTTCCTTCATCATCGACCAAGCTTAACCATTTCATCTTACAGTTGAGTATCGCATCATGTGATTCCAACCAATCCATACCAATCACGACCTCATAAGACCCTAAGATCGTGACCTACAAGTTGACCCTCGTGACAAACTCTCCCAGGTTAAGGGCACAACCCGTAACCTTTCCTCCGACCTTCTTTTTGGCTCTAGAAGCCATCTCTACGAAGCTAAACTCATCCTGTTCGACTGCCTTTACCTTAATCCTTTTTAGCGCTGCACCAGAAATGAAACTCTCAGTAGCACCTGGGTCTATCACAATACTAAGGGTCTGGTTAGCGATAGTACTTGTCGTCTCGAGCACAGTCGACTAGTTCTCTGCCTAGTGGTTATTCACCGCTGCGTGAATCCGATGGGCCTTGCCCATATCTCCCACTGTAGCAGGTCCAGCTAATCCGGACACTCTGGTCCTCTCCATAGGACAATCACGCTGGTAGTGTGGCTCCCCACACGTCCAACACCCCTTCTTTGGCCCAGTAGTCCTGGTACCCGAAGTAGAAGATGACTGCCCACCGGCCTGAAACCCTGTTCTGTTCTGCTGAACAGGCCTAAATTGTTGTTGCTGCGGGCGACGCTGCTGCTGCTATTGTGGTCCTCGGTAAGGTGTTCGCTACTGAGGCGACAGTCGTCATGGTGTAGCAAAAGTGGATCCCCTCTGGAAGCCATGATACCCCAGCGCATGTCTCCTTGGTGTCTGCTACTGCGACGTACTAGATGAACCCTACCCTGCAGGTCTCGCTGGAGTCCTGGTCTGACCCCCATTGATAAGCTCCTCCTCATCTATGAGGGCCTTTTGGACAGCGTCGTGCAAGGTTTGAGGCATCAGAATCCTAACCTTTGCACGCAGGCTACCGTTAAGGCCAAACACGAACCAGTTGACCTTGAGCTTCTCAGTGTTCAGGTGCAGAGCATACCGGAGTATCTCCATAAAACGTGCCTCATACTCGGGCACCGTACGACTTTCCTGTCGTAATGCGTTAAACTCATTGAGCTGGCGCTCAATGAATTCCTCTGAAAGATACCTCTCTCGGAACCGTTCCTCGAACAGTTCCCATGACACGTCTTCGACGGCCATGTTCAGGTGTGGTAGGAGCTTCTTCCACCATAGAAGAGCACTCCCCTTCAGTTGAAAGACCACCATGCGGACCTTCATCTTGGAGGTATAATCGTGAAGTGCGAAGCACATCGCCATATTCTCCAACCATGCCTCGGTGGCTGCACCGTCCGGGGCACCAAAGAACTCGAGAAATTTTACCTTATCGAGTTCACAGTGAATGCTACCTGTAACGGCTGGTGCGCGTGGCGGAACCTCAGCAGGTGCCTGTGCCCTGGCCTCGTCTTTGTCCAATCGGCTAATCAACGCCTTGAAAATGTGCTGAAAAGATCTCATCATCCCCACGACATTGGCAACTGCGATCTTCTCCTGTCCGAGAACCTGCTCGCCTCCCTGGAGGTTTTACCCCTCAGGCGTGGATGCTGCTGGAGGTGTCACGCCTCCTCCCCTAGCACCTCGTCATCTGCCTCCACGGCGTCCTCTAACCATGATCACTTGCACACACACAATCAGCTCAATCAGCAACAGAATAATAAAATATAATCATGTCAACGGAAGCCGTAGCGAATCCCAAGTCGCAGATCGAACCCGCTCTGATACCATATGTAACGACCTCCTCATTACAACAACCATTCTAGTAACAGGTGCAATTTTTTTTTTTCATTAAGGTGTGTGCGCACATGTAGAAGTAACAACACACTTAACTGTACGATGCCACTCGAAAACCAACAAGACGCAACCACGACGTTCAACACAAGAAGACTGAAAGCACAGAAGGAGTAACTGCCAATATACGACCATAGGCACAAGGCACACAACACAAACAATAAGACATTCTGGGGGCACACAGTAAGAACACAAAGGGAAGAATCCATGGTGTTAGGGTTACTATTTCAGCATAGGAAAGTAGGGCGTTTAGTCTTATGTCTTCTCGAAAGAAGATTAGACAGGCTCCTGGCCGACTGCTCAGGCAGAAACTAGTAACCCAACCTAGAACAAGATGCAAGCAAGGCGAACACAACAAGATGACCCTGACATATCACAGTGACAACAAGCAATAAATGCCCCTAGACATAAGGCGTACAACTAGCAACTGTAAGAAAAAAACGACACCAGGTGTTAAGTACAGTACAGTCACAGATGGAAGAATCCAACAGTAGAGTTTAGTATTTCTGCACAAAAAAGCAGGGCTTTTAGTCTTATGTCTTCTTGAAAGAAGATTAGACAGGCTCTTGGCCGACTGCTCAGGTAGAACCTAGTAATCTCTATTAGGTGTGTCGCAAGAGTGGAAACCCTGCCTTGAAAGGGCCCGAGACTCTTGATACGGCACTAGATTCTTTACACAAAAAAGATTCACACACACAGACATGTCTCCTAAGGCTACCAGGGGGTGACTATATCCCACCCGACACAAGCAGACGAGGCAAACGAACGATCTCGTCCAAGTACAACAACAACTCAAGACAACCACTAACTCTACGGACGCGCATGTCCAAAGGACTCCGACAATGACCCGACAATGTTAAGACAAGGTAGTTCCCACGACTCAAGGCATGTAATACTGGCCCAATACTCCCTTGAACTCCATGAGTAGACGAGATACCCAACCCAACCATTTAAGAATGTAAATTTAAGTAATTGTGGAATCCCCCCCATTACATTCTTAGTAATTCAAGGTACTGGTTCTAGGACCTTATTTTAGTAACCATCAGTAACCAAAGTTTAATCGTATTAAGATAAATCCACAATGCCATTATTTTTCATAAAGTACCTAACACTAAAAATTGCACCTTAATTTATAAAGACATATATTACCCTTACATAATTCAATATCAAATAACATCACATTGATAAATAACATCATATTTGAATATATCAATAAACCATCATATTTACAAAAGACGAGATATAACAATTACAAAATTTAAAATGACATTATTTAATAATAGTATTTTAAAAAGGGGCCCTATATAAAGATATTTAAAATGTCACATCTAAAATATCAACATTAAAGTACAAAAGTAACATCCTAATTAAATTATCGGTCCCTAATGTCAATATAAAATAACCTCACATTTAAATAACATCAAATATACAAGTAACTTCATATTGAAAATTCCCAATACCATCACCTATTTCAAGTATCAAATTTAGGAAGGACAATACATAAAGAGCCATATATATATATATATTTAATTGACAAAATTTAGAAGGACAATAATTAAAAGGACCTATTTTAAAAGCACCATATTTAAAAATAACACTATTGAAAATGTTCGCTATCTGAAATTCGCAAGATTCAATGATCATATAAGGTAACACCGTATGTATAAACATGGTAATGATATAACCTCAAAATTAAAAAGACAATATATATATATATCTCTAACCGAATTTAAAATGACAAATTGAACCAAAAATTATAACGGAATATTAAAACCATAATAGTATACACTAATATTAAAACCTTAATATTACAGCTATAAATTCAACCAATATTATAATGATAATCAACCATATTGAAACGGTAGAATAGACACCCTAAAATTTAATGATAAAAGGGATGCGCCAGGATTGGTCAGCCATGATTGGGTTGCCTGCGGTTGAGAGCTGGCACCTATGCCACTCAACGAACTTGACAGAGGTGATTAAAGGCAATGCTGCAGAAGCGACGTGCCCCAGGAAACGTGTGGGAAAATCACACACAGATGGAATGATGCCCAAACAACATGGAAACAGCAAAAGGCCACCAAGAAACGCAGCTATTATATTCACCCATTCTGAATGCACACAGGATCAAATGCAGACCCAAAAATAGAAAAAAAATGCAGACTCCAATACATAAAATGAAATGGAATGAAATTCAGATTGCATTCAGTCGGCAATTAGATTGCACTACCATTAACACGTAGACCACAAAAGATAAGAGGCAATGTAATTGTGCCCATCCTGAGTGAGATACGCAGACCAGTGGGCGTCCAATCTATATCGGTAAAAATGTTGACAAAAAGGCATTGAAACACAGATCTATAGACGCCCCCAATAGTTACCATGAACGTCATTTAAAACGCCCAACACAAAATGTAAAACGTAGGTTAGTTACACGCCTAATACATGCAATGAAGGCCATTAAAAAAATGCCTAGGTAGTAAGTGCTCACGCTGTAAGAAAAAGGGATGCCCAAGATGAAATGACGACCATGGACCACGAGATGACAGTGGTTTTTTTTTTTTTTTTAGGACTGATAGTAAATGGTACTCAAAAGGCGGAAGGTTTATAAGCAATTTGATAGTGATCTGTGCGAAACGCAATCCCACTAACGCCACACCCACAGTAATTCGAAAAAACACGCCCACAGTGAATCAATAAAATTCCCGTAGTGAATCGAACCCCTAGAAACATGAGTTGGCCCACAAAAATGATAAAAGAACGCCCCTGTATAATAGAGAAAATCCCCCCAAAAAACAAAATTTCTCACTGTATAAAAAGATAGCCCTATAAATACAAATCACCCCATATAACAATTGCCCACTGCATAAATTAAAAACAACCAATGTAAGCCATGCTCACTATGTGTAAATAAAATCGCCCCAAAAATATATCAGTGGAAGCCATTTAATCAATGCCCAAGATAGACCAGTAAGATGCAGATCCTCAACGCCCAACACTTACAGTGCATGCCATAAAAAAAACGTGTTCTATCATTAACCACAACAATGAATTACAAAAACGAAATTCCAGAATTCTACATTCAATAACAATTTCCCCAAACAAATTCTCAGAACTACGTCGCAGAAAACATTCCTACGAAATCGCCGACAGAGTTTTTCAGTAACACAATATGCAGTCCTAAATTATAACAGTAATCATTTTATACAGTCCAGGATGTTGAAATAAAAGGGTACAACAACAATATTAAAAATTACACATTCCAACACCATCATTTAAATTGCACAGTCCAGAATTACGGCAGAATGATTTTATACAGTCAGAGCGATGAATAAAGGGGTGTATACAACATCAATAACATTAAAATTGCTGAATATAAAAATGCATTCTACTTCACCAATAAAAATCATACCGTTGCCTCGCGCCCACTTCGGAAGACGTCCCACGCTTCATGCTGCGTCCCGTTCGCCGACCGTAGAGACCTCACCGGTACCTCCCAGCCAATCTCTAGGGGTACTCTGCTTCCCCCTTAGCCCCCCAAGCCGCAAAGGGGCTGCACAAGATCTAGAAATAAGCCTAGCTTCTCAGCTCGCCTCCCAGGCTGAGCTACCACTCCAATACAGCTAAGATAAACCCAACTCCTCACAAGCAATCTGTCAAGCCACAATTCGGCAGCGTAATGTTACACTAACCGTTCATCCTTTCATCCTTCTTTTCCCCTTCTTTTATAGAAATTTGAGACCCACCTACTTTCCTAAATCATTATTAATTAAATTTTTATGACAAACCTCTAAAAATTCACTGTCGTCCAAGTGTCACTAATCCCCACGGTTCTCCAAAAATTTATTT